>JAOPJM010001291.1:28615596-28629613 GCA_027124095.1 Muusoctopus leioderma
GTTTCCTTGGTTCGATTAAAAAGAAGATCTTCCTAGAACCGGTATAAGCTCCGGCTTAATGGTTCGAGTAGGACTATTTATATTTATATATTTATTTCATCATCATCATTGCACATTCGTCGGATATTTTCTCAACATTGTGCTGTCAATAGGATTTAGTATAATCCAAAGCAACTCAACGACGCATGCGTATTAAGTCTTCAACCTTCAATCCTATTCATTTTGGTATGGCGGCTGTTTTCAAACAACGTACTCTCTCATTTATGGCATACGTTTTCGCTGGGTTGCTCTAAATCAACACAGACATGCCTGAAGAACGCTATCTGATTGTTGTTTCTATACTGGCAGGTAATATCTTTATTTAAATTTTCTATTTTTGTTCTTAATCATATATACCTCGGTTAAAGAGTTAAATGTTTATTATTTTGGGGCTTGACCGGATCCATTTGTAGTTTAGTCATGTCTGATCTCGTCCTGTTAGTATCACTATAGCAATACCATAAATATATATGGATACATATTATTGAAGTCGGTTTTATAAATGAAAATAAAGTTAGAATACAAGTTTATTAAAGAATAAAATAAATAAAATGACAGTTGAGCTCCCAGTAAGTTTTTATCGGATATTTGACATATCACCAGGAACTTGTTTTGGAAACTTGCCGTTCTTGTGTTAAATTGTCATGAACAGACAAGTTGACGACTTACAGTCGTTCTAAATTAATAACTTTTTTTTTTTTAATACTCTGTTTTTTTTCTCTTCTTTCTAGATACCTGACCTAATGTTAATTCATTTTCCCAAGTTGATATAAAACGTCGATGTTATTATAAACAACAATATGATCTATTTACAATCTATTTACCGCTTAGTAGCACTCGGATTACTTTTGTTCCTTGCAAATTAAATAAATTACTTTTACTGATATACTAACTGATCAGTTATTATTCAAATTTCACTATCCTGTGTTAGTGATTACGTTGTTGGGTATTCAGAACTGTGGATCCGAGACATTCTGATTAATATTTCCCATAGAGAAAACAGTTAAAAAAAATAAACAAACGAATTAACTAAATAAACACTAAACACAATTATCATATGTAGTAATCTAAGGAAAATAGTTAGCTTTTTTTAAATTTCTCGGAAGTAGGAATTACCTTTTAACTATTCACACACAAATTCTACATAGTTGTGATGTAGTAAATCATTGGCGAAATAAATCAGGGTTCCTGTTCTGATTCTTCACTTATCTTTGTAATGCTTATGGGTTAGGCAATTTACGTATCATTCTTATGTAAAAGATATGTTTCTCGGTGGTTAGTAGATTGGACTCTTACTCTTTAGATCCCAACAAAATCGTATCAAAGAAGTTTAGTACCTTTAGTGCTTAAATGCACTTCAGTCCGGAATATCTTCTAAATTTTAACCTCATATTACTTTTTCATTTGACATGAATCATCCATTTATATTACATATTTATAGCTACAAAATCACTCCTCATGCATTTGACCCCCTGCATCGACTTATATTTTTATTATCAACATATCACTTATAGAACAATATAATCTACTTCTCCATATGGTGAGAGAAAATCTTTGTTGTCAACAGAGGTAACACATTTCTCTGATCGCCTATTTTCTTTGATAATGTTAGCCACTATGCTCTTTAATGCTAATTAAGTCACACATATAACAAAACTATATATTTCTTTCTTTTGTATATAAAGGATTGAAAGGAAATTCCAATGTAAGAGGAGAAGTAAAGAAAATAAGAAAATAAAAAAAAAATATTAAAGGAATAAATAAAGAGAAAAGAAAAAAAGGGGCCTTAGCCAGAGTTAATATCCCCTCAATTTTGGAGCCAGTTGGATTGTCCAGAGTCGATGGGAAGAGGCCCAACAGACTTACCCTCTGCTCTTGGGCTGGAGGTAAATTCCTCATATGGAATGCCACTCCATCACACATCCTAAATGCTGTAGTGGGGGTTATTGTATCAATGGCCGACTGGAATAAATTGCTGAAATACCGTAATTTGATGCCGAATTACATTTTTCAGCCTGTAGCATTTGAGATGTTTGGGGGAACCAGGCCGCTGACAGCGAAGTTCTTGTCATCATTGGCGGCCTGTTTTATTGACGTATCGGGTGATGCTCGTGAGGGTGCCTGTCATAACAAAACTTATTTACTACTTTCCCCTGATCAGCTAAACAGTTCATCATCTTTAGTTCATGGCTACTCAAGCTATTAGTACACTTTAGGTTCCATTTCTCGGTCAGTCTGCCAAAGATTTCATTACATATTTTGTGTATTGATTGGAAAGTATTAGATTCCTATTTTATTTCTACATAACAAGCAAGACCACTTATCTGCTGTATCCTACTACTAATTAATACTTTAGTCTTGTCCATATAAAACTAAATAAGATATTTCATAGTCTGTGTTATTATTGTAACTTGAAATCTTATATCTTATCACTCACTATGACACTTCTACAGCAGTCTCTAATTGATTTCTTTTTTTATTTGAATCCAATGCCTGATATTTGCACCTCCATATTTCATATTATATCTTAACACCACTTCATGAAAAGTCTGTTTTATATTGATATCTTAGCACTCCATTTATAAGATCTGTTTCTTATTGAATTTTCACACGCCCCACGAATCTGCCATGGAGTTAGAGTTACTGCAGTTTTCATGTGGAATTAATAACCAGAACAAAGAAAAACAACTTTTTTTATTTTTTATTTTTTTGCCGTAAGATTCTAATTGCAGTATTATATATTTTTTCATCAGGTCGGAATTTCCCCAAAAGACCTCAGCATAAATTGATAATAGATACCAAATTTGATGGAGAACTTCTCTCAACTGATCCTGTTGACCATACTAACAAGCCAAGTATAACACAAGAGTTGGCATGGCAACTAAGCAAGAAAGGGCTTCAGCAACATCGCTTACACCGCAGTTCCATGAAAGTTCAGTGTTATGCTTATGATATCCAAAGTACAATGAAGGAGATGGTTGGCTATGTTGTGCTTGATATTCGATCTGCTACCATGAAGCAGGTTTGTTAAAAAAAACAAATATAATTCTTTTTTTGGTTGCAGAAATGTTTGAGTTGAAGTTAATGATTATTTATTTTGAATTTCTTGTTTGTAGATCTTTCTTCAAAATGCCATTTCTAGCAACAAACACTGTTTTGACGTAGAATGTGTTTATTGTAATATCACAGAACAAGTGCCCCTTGTTATTAAGACACAGTACCTTCTCTGTTTTACAATATGTGTATTAATATAATTTTTAAAGCTATTTTTCATGGGTTAATTTTCATATATTTTAAAGGAATTTGTCTGTCTTCTTCTACATAATTTTATTTTAATTCTACAATTTTAAAGTTTCTATATATATAAAAAGATCTCAAAAGCCCCAATTCCGTTTTATCTAAAGATAAAAATATCTCGGATGAAATTGAAAACTAGATATCATTCTTCAATTCTATATGTGTTTTATTCTAGAGCAGAAGCCACCCTTTTCCACTGTGGTGTTGGTAAAAGTTGTAGTTTTACCAAACTTTAAGTGTATGAAATCTGTTTAGAATGTTGATATCTAAGTAGGAGTTTTCAATTAACTTAAACTAATCCATGAAACTTTAATTTTTCAATTTTGGCTTTATTTTTGTTTTCAGACATCAAAGTGGTATCCTCTGTTCCACTCCAAATATGTGAAATCCAAACCTGAACTCCAGCTTGGTCTCTACCTTGATCATGATGTGGATGAAGTTAAAAAGCTTGAAGAGATATCAACAAGTATTGTTGACATTTTCTTTGTTAATATGAAAATGGATATATTTATTCACTAGGATATGGGTGATGTTTAGTGAGTGAAACATGTCATATTTCCAACAGAAAAGTCCTAGATTATAAAAGAGTCATTGTGAGAAGAATCTACAATTGTTGCGATTAATGCTAGTCATAGTAGAATCAGATCAATGATTTTTGGTGCAGTAATGAATGCAGATCTTAAAGAAATTGAATTCACAAGATATCAAGATATAATTGATTTGATTAACTTATCAAAAGATAGACTAAACACAATGTCAGTGGTAATGATCTTGTCAGGGTCCTGACCATCTCCAAATGGAAAATAATAAATCCTCAACCTAAGGTCTTCTAGCTATTTCATTGCATCCCACAACTGCTAGTTGATGAGGATCCCTC
Organism: Muusoctopus leioderma; assembly: GCA_027124095.1. Taxonomy (NCBI): domain Eukaryota; kingdom Metazoa; phylum Mollusca; class Cephalopoda; order Octopoda; family Octopodidae; genus Muusoctopus; species Muusoctopus leioderma. Next base: position 28,619,810 of record JAOPJM010001291.1, read on the forward strand.
TTCTTTTTCTTCTGCATTATCCCTTTTAATGGGGCCCACATTTTTAGAGAGAGAGAGAGAGAGTGTGTGTATGTGTGAGTGAATGATAGGATGTGTGAGTGAATGATAGGATGTGTGGGTGCGTGAATGATAGGATGTGGTTGTGTGTGTGTTCACAGCAATATAGGGTGTTATAGATAGAAAATAATGTAATGGCAGTGTACTCCAACTGGTGTTTCACTTCACCTGTCGTTGGAATCCCACAGTTGGGTGGGGATTTGGGCTCTAATGTACCATGCTAGCCCATTGCATGTTGGCACAGATTGGCAGTTGATTAAATTTACCTTAGTACTTGACTGGTACTTTATTTTATCGACCCTGGAAGGATAAAAAGCAAACTTGACCTCAGCAGGATTTGAACTCAGAATATAAAGAGCAAATACCGCAAGGCATTTTGTGTGATGCTCTAATGATTCTGCCAATCCAACACTCTTAGTTGATGAGGATCCTGTCACTAGGAAAACGTGGAGCTACCTTCTACACAGCTGATATTTACAACCCAGACACCTACATATGTAGCAGCCAAAAGCTCTCTGGACATCTCTGAAATGGGAAGCAGACTTGATTTTCAGAATAGAAGGCTAAAACACCCAGCACTGTTTACAATGTGCAAGTAAGATTAATGAATGATTGAAAAATGTTATCACTATTTAATAAGACAATATTATTTTAACATTTAAAACATTTAGGCATCTTCAGCTCTGAGTAAATGGAAACTTATATAAAACCTCCTTAACAGACACTATTAATATTCATTTCTACATTAGGATAGAGTTGGACACTGATTCTAACTCTAACCAGTACTTACTTTATTGATACGAGAAAAGTTCAATGAACTCAGGAGCTTGACTTTTAAAAGACTATTTCTTACCCACCTTCCTCATCCACAACTCTTAAAAATACATCTGCTCAAGTTTCAAAAGCCTTATGTATCTTTAGTGAGTTCCCAGTAAACTAAACCTGCAGCTCAAATGAACTCAATGTTTTATAGTCAGTTCAAATAATGGCTTCACAAAACCTGCAGTGGGATATCTGACAGAGAAGCAGAACTTGATATGCATCAAATACATTTTTTTTTGTTGCTTTTTTACATCTAATTGGAGCAATTGTTTTTACAGCTGGATATCTGCTAACTACTAAACTGTGAAGTAGTAATTGAACTCGTTTTAGGCAAACTTGATGAAGCAGAGTTATATGCCTTGCCCAGGGACATGATACAATGGCTGTAGTATAGTAAAATCTGAATCTATGACCTTGTAGTCTGTAGTCAAATGCATTAAACTCAAGCCATTGTGTCTATTGTTGAAGTTAATAGCATAAACAGTCAATTGAAGACCAAAAACTGCTTCAATAATTCAAAGACTAATGACATTGTTCGTATACAGGTGAAAGAGTAAAACAAATTATCTGAAATGTGTATGTGTGCTTGTATTTTTCTTTATAACTGAATTATTATATTTTTCTTTATAACTGAATTATTATATTGGTTTGTTAATTTCAGATATAACAACCAAACTACGTCCTGTCTTAGACGAAACTGCTGGTTTCTATCAGATTGGCCCAGTTGATTGTTGTCAGGATATATTCATTCTAGCTGTTACTATTGTTTATGCATCTAACCTAGCATTGGTAAGCTGCTTCTTCAACTTTCTAAAATCTCACTTATATTGCAAAAGAATTGCCTTATCTTACATCCAGTATTTATTTTTCTTCAAATTTCTACAAATATATTTTTAAATATGATATCTGTGTGTTTAAATGTGTGTTTTGAGAATGACTAAAATGAAAAATCAAAACTACGTTTGTTAAGATTCAAGCCAAATGTTTTTATCAGTTAAGATACCTGAATATTAAACTCACCTGTGATGAGTAAACCCTAAGTCAGTTTTCTTACTTTTTACTATGTTTATTTTGTTATTTTTTCGATAATCTAATTTACTTCACACTTTCCTGCATGCATGTGAAAACCTATCTGTTTTATTTTTTGCCAAAAGTTGATCCCTGGTACCATCCCTTTACCTGATAGTTCCAATGGCTACAGTTTTTATTATTCCTTATTTGGAAATGATGTCTGCAGTGAAAAATTCACTGATCTGCTCAACCCTAAGTTCATACCTGAGAGAGCATCTGTAAAGATCCGAAGCAATCTAGATGTTTTATCTCTCTTTTTTGCAAACCAACCTGGCCTCCAGGTAAGTCTTAGATAAGTGGTTCATATTAATTGATATATCTTTCATGGTTAATATATCCTTAAATTGGTTAATACATCCTTCAAAGCAAGAATCTTCAATTTCTCTGGCCTGAGACAACTGATCCAAAAAATTTGGATTCAAATGTTGTCACTACAGTTGCATTGTACAATGCACCTGGCAATGGTGCATTCCATAGTAGATTGTTTATCTTTATCAATCCATATAAATGAATGGTGTTAATGAAAAACATTCAGCTGAAAAAACACTTGATCCCATATATTTAATATAGATAATATTTATATACAGTAAAAATGAATTATAGAAGCGACCTGTATTACAAAAACGTACAAAAAAAAATCAACAGAAGGGTTAAAAACCTTGAATTAGTCTAAAACTTGCCTTACTACCAACTCACGAGTTTTTCATTCTATGTTTTGGGTTTGAACTATTCAATCATAAAGCTTCAATAAATTGAATGCTATATTTCAATGCTATATTTGATTACTAGTAAGGTTGTGGAGTTGGTTAAAATTGTAGAGAACTAGACTAGTTGCTACCTCTACTTTCTGAGTTCAAATCTTTCCAGGGTCAGCTTTACTTTTTATTCTTCTACGGAGGGAGAGGTGATTGGGGTGATTGATAAAATAAGTATGATAAAATAAGTATGAGTATTCTAATAGATAATTGCTTAAGTCACCTGAATTTAACCTGTCAATTAATTTTACATTTCACAGTAGCTCTGAGATTAAAGTGATGGACAACTAAGTTCAAACTTTGCTTTCAGCATCATGTTAAGCTCTTAAGCAAGTTAACTTACTCTACTTGCCTAAGTGTACCTGGCTGAATACAAGTGCTACTTTAACTTCAATAGATGCGTGGTTAACATTAGGCTGGACATCTAGTTTTAAAAACACTTATATCAAACAATTTGTATGTTTTTCTTGAAATTTACAAATCTATAAAAAACGACCAACTGATGTTAATTAGGAAAAAAGATGTTGCTAAAATATATTAATTAAAAAAAAAAATGAAAGAAGAAAAGAATCCAACAAAATGTATATTTCCAAAAAGATGTAGGCATTGCATTTGAAGTTTGAACATGTTTCAGTTAAAAATGGGCTTGTTATCTGTTGAGAATTATAAATTATATTTACTTGTTTTGTGTTTCTATTTCAGGTTCATTTTTGCTGTGAGGATATATCATTTGGACACTGTGAAGTACCTTTAAATACTTTACTGAAACCAGGCAGCACTGAAATCTTCATGCGACCAGTTGTTTTAGAGGGTGATTACACGGTGAGGTTTAAACACATTCTCTTTGTAGTTCCATCTCTGTCATGCATAGATAATATTTATATACAGTAATATATTTTATTTGGCAATTTTGTCCTATCTTTGGTTATAATACAACTTGTGATATCCTTTCTTTGGATTGTGGCAGAATTTGAGCCCAGCATTGCAAACTAAGTAAATATGTGTCTACACTGCACTTCAACATGTCTGTTTGGAGCAAGATGAACTGAGTCACTGAGAGCACAGTTTATAGGTGAGCAGATATGAACTGTTAACCTATTGGCCAATATGTTGATATCTCTCATGACTCAGAAAACTGTGACTCTCATATAGTATTATATTATTCTGTCAGTATCTCCCACATTTCTATACAGCGTAACTCTCGATGTAACTTCTAAGATGAAATGTTAGTGTTGATTTTGGTTTATTTTTCTAAACAAAATTAACCTCATCTTTTGAACATCAAATTGTATAATTGTATTGTGCTTCCTGGACACAGCATATTACATTACTTGTCATAGTCAATGTAGCTAACAATATTTACCAATCCTGTTTTTCTTATATATATATATGTATAAGTTGAATTTTACTCTATCTGCAATATCAGGTACACAATGATATGTGTCTGTTGCTGTTATTATCATATTACTTAAGTTTAATCCCAAATAACACAAATACACATATGAAAACTTTTCAATTGATTTTTTTTCAATCTTTTATGCAATATTGAATAATTTGAGTTTGTTGCTATAAAAAAAGTCTTTAGTTTTCTCTATCATGTTAGGTTTTCTTACTATGGTGGTGGGGCTGTGTTAATGAATACTCCGTTTATCCATTTATTACATATTGCTTCATCCAGTTTATTTTGATATGCAAGGGTGATAGGAGCACTTTGTTTGGTTCAACTAGTTGTTCTTGTAAAATGTTCTTCAATCTAGGAATAAGCTTATTTCTGAGAGGCCAATTTTACCTCTGCCAATGCTGGTCATGTGCGCTACTATTCAATTCGCAGATGGAACATTGTCAGATCATGTGGTATGCTGATGGAAGATCTGGGTACTGAAGACTGTCTTTGTTCTTGGCATTGTAACCTTGAACATTGCCTGATCATAAGTAGCAATCATCAATATAATTTCTAGGGTCATGCCATACCATAGGGATTCCAAAAGATATACTTTTCTTTTTGCGATGACTCTAATTTCTCAACACACGTATGACAAACTTTGTGTGGAACCTTGTCTTGATCTCCTAATTTCATTCTGAAGTAAGCATGATAAACTCTCTTAAAGTCTTGTATCTTGTCTTTGCTTTTTAGCAACGAATGCACCACATATTTAGCAAAATATGTCTGGGCTATTGCTGCATTATTAAAACTGTAAAGTGAATTTATGATTTATACCTGAAAATACCTGAAAAATAAAAACAATCATAAATTTATTATTCGAAGCTGATATTATATGTAATATTTAAGTTCACTAAATATACATTAAAAAGCTTTTTGTACATGTTGTCAGTTAATAAGATAAGTAAACAAAGAAGGTGTAAACAAAAAAATGCAAAATTTAAAAAAAATTGTATTAGCTTCAAAAGTGTAGTTCATTCTGCAATGACCTACACTTTTATAGAAGTCTGGATTTTGCATAAAAAAATACATATTTGTTGTTTACATGATATTTGCTATATTTATTCATTAAATATGTATATACATCATTAGATGATTAGTTTACATTTTTATTTCTTACTTTAATTTTTATAATTACATTTTCACAATAAGTCTAATTACATTTTCCCTGTATATTTAATAAAATTTTCTTTCATATGGTCTTATTAGATTACACTTAATTCAGTGTGGCCTTCAAATATAAAGAAAAAAACGTTCCCCCATCCTTGGTGTGGGTGATAGTGAAAAATTGATATTATTTTTGAATTTGGCACACCAAGTAGCCTTAGAATCAGCTCTTAACATAGAAACAAATCAAATTTGAGGTGGTCCAATATAATCTTAATGTAATTTATTTCTGATTGGTTACAGCTTTTAGCTCCAAATAAAACAAAAGCATTCCCTGAATCACCTCCTGTAGTTGGTATCTCAGTTGCACTCTGGAAAGAAGAGATGGTAATTATGTTTTTATTAAACATTACTTGTGTTTTTTCTTCCATCACTTTAGTCTTCTGGCAACCTATAAATGGGTGTTGCTTTGTTTGAGTAGTAAAATTATTAGATTTCTAATTTAAAGGTCATGAGTTGAAACTTGGCAGGAAACATTCTATAGTATTACTATGTAAGACATTATTTCTCAACTAGTCTTTTGGAAAGTTAGATATCTTACTTCACACTTGAATGATTAATTTTGGGAAGGGTATTTATCAGTAAAAAACATTTGATCCAATCTATGCAGATATGTAAAAGGAAATACTTGGATATTTTCTATATTTATATTCTTTTACTGGTTTCAGTCATCGGACTGTTGTCATGCTGGGGCACTGCCTTCAAGGGATTTAGCCAGTTATTTATATCATGCCCAGTACTTAGTCTGGTACTCATTTGATCAATCTCTATTTATCAAATGGTTGAATAAACCTATTTTTAGAGAGTTACTTCCCTTTAGTGATGTAATATATATAGAAGGACAGTGACTCAAAATAAAATCTGACTTGGATCGTGATGACCTGCCCAACCCATGCCAGCATGGAAAATTGATGTAAAACGATGATGATGATAGTGATGACATGATAGGCTTCCACTCAGTTTCTGTCTACCAAATTCCACTCAAAGGCAATGGTCCATCTGTAGATATGGTAGCAGACACATGCCCAAGGTAACCACGTTGTGAAGCAAACTTCTTAACCATACAACCATGCCTGTATCCATATACTTGATTTTATTTATCATCATCATCATCGTTGTTGTCATCAACATTTGAACATCTGTTTCTCCATGCTGGCATGGGTTGGTTGGATCTGCCATAAAGCATATTGCTGCCCAACTTGATCATTTGTCATCTCATCTGTGAAGGCCAGCATCGTGATATCTGACTTCACCATATCTTCTTAAGTTTTTCTTGGTCTTCGTCTGCCTTGGGTAGCCTTTGAAGTTGAATTCTGACCAACTACAGCATCAAGGTATCCCTTTTGTTATCTATTAGAATAAGTCATAGATGGATGTCATCTGGTCAATGCCAGAGAGTAGAAGTAAACTGAATCAGTGACCCAGTTCCAATTTTCAGTTATAACGTTTTTCACTTCACTTACATCATTAATTATATATAAGCATAAATATTACAGTCCCTGTCTCTTTTCTCCTAAAAATATTATACTTCATATCTTTTTAGAGGAGGCAATGGGAAATCATTCCAATGTACCCTCACTGAGTCAGAATGAAAGTTATAGTAAGATATATCTAGAAGTGGATATTATTTTAAAATATAAAAAAGATGTTTGTTATATATTTAAATATGATCTGAAAACAGCCAGATATATTCATCTCTAATTCTCCATGGGGTATAAAGCAAGAAGCCTAGCTTCAATCAAGAAAGTTGTCTCTACATAGGTCACTGTGAAGTGACTTATTTAGAGACAACTTATACAGTTGCTTCCTTACTACCTGCCAACAATTTTTAAAACTGAACAACATTTTTAAAGTCCTCAATCTAAGGACAACATGCCCTACCGTACCGAAAAATGGTTTGGCCACTGATAGAAACACTTTTAAAGAGATTTGTTTGATCAGTTACCTCAGTGTTATCGGTTGGCTCAGGCAACGTTGATTGGAGGCTACACAAAAATAACAACAATTAGTTTTCATTTTCCCAACTCTGGAAAGATTAAAAGCAAAGTTGACCCTCTCCATAATTTGACCCCAGAACAGTGAGCTGTCAAATTAGATAGTACGTGCTAACTCCAATGGTTGTAGCAATAATATTAATTTTCTATTGAATTATTTCCAGAGAAACACCAAAATACCTATAGACCAACAACAGGCAGTTTCAGAACCTCCAAAGAAATCAGCAGAAACCAAATCAAACACAAACTATTCTGATACTTTTGAAGATAAAACCAGTCTGGACTCTAACAGTTTACAAGAATCTCAAAATAGTGAATATTAATTTTACATAATCTTCAGAAATATGTAATAATTCTCAAGTTTTCCTTTTTTCTTTCTGTGTTTTTGAGCATTTTTTTTACAAGTGTTTATTTTTATGCTTACAAGGTTTGTTGGGTTCTGTAAATTGGGAATGTAAGCAAACATTATAACTAAGATGCAGTTAGGCTAAATAGAAATACTTATTTAACCAAACAAAGCTTCTACACAATTTTCCAAAAATTGTATTTTGAATATATGTATCCATTTATGCATTATTACATACATAAATCAGGCACTTGCTGTGAGTAGGCTGTAGGCATTAATAAAGTAAATTGTCAACAAAAGGCCTTATCATTATGAGACAATATATAAAAATATTTTTGCAACAAAAAATATTCACTTACATATATGTGTGTATGTGTTCGTCCATTGGTGATCAATGAGAACCATCACTTTGGCTATGCGATTGATTGAGTTTTATGTGTCTGTAGATGGCTGATAAGACCAATTCTGGCATGGAAATAATGGCTACATGTAGAGTACGTGTGGTCTGTGGCTTCATTTGAGGTGCAAGCTGACCGGACTTTGCAGAGTTCTCTCATTTGTTTTCCGCTGGCTGAATGCATGTCTATTACAAGGATTTTGCTCCTTTGCTGATGAGGGTGTGCCATAGGGGCCTGTCCTGAGAAAACTCTTCCCAAGATTCTATGTCATTACTCATAGTTTTCAATGTTACTTTCAGGCTATCCTTGTAGCACTTTTTCTGGCTGCTGACTATGCTCTTCCCTGTAGCAAGCTCACCAAAGAGGAGTTACTTTAGTGTGCACATATCGTTCATGTGGATGACATGACCAGTTCAGCAAATTTAGTTCTTTTGCAACAGAGTATGCATTGATGAGAGTTTCACTTGTTGGAGCACTTCTGTGTCTGGGAGCTTGTCTTGCCATTTAATGTGGAACAGTCTGTGGAAACATGTGGTGTGAAAGTGATTCAGCTACCTGGTGTGTCTACTATAGACAGTCCATGTCTCACAGGCATAGAGGAGCACCGTGTGTATGAATGCTTGGTAGACATTCAGCTTGGTGGTGATGCTGATGCCCCAATGTTCCCAAACTGTAGAGCGTAGCCTTCCAAAAGCTAAGCTTGCTTTGGCTATCCTAGAATTCACCTCATCATCATTGTGGATGTGTCTGGAGAGAAGGCTACTTAGGTAGGTGAACTTCTCTACTTCCCAGAGATAGGTGTCTTTGGCCATGATGTTTGGTTCAATGTACTCGTGACTTGGTGAGGGTTGATACATCACTTCAGTCTTCTTGGTGCTGATGGTCAGACGAAAGTTGTTGTAGGCTGCAGAGAACCTGTTCATGCTTTGTTGCATGTCATTGGTAGTGCTGGCATTCAGTACACAATCATCTGTAGAGAGAAGGTCATGGATATTAGATATTTGGAGTTTTCCATCTCCTAGATGGATGTTCTGACTAGAACTAGGAGTCCATCCATCCCAGTGGTCTTACTGTGCGCTCGGTCACCAACTCAAGTTTTTCTATGTCCCTTTGTGGTGATGCTACATAGCTGTTGACCCTATGCTGGGTTCATCCATCCTTTTGCCAGGTCCTGTTTTTGTTCTGCTGGGTTTCTAGCAACCCTCCTCACCAGGTTTAATCACTGACAACCTGATCATGTAATAGCTATATTAAAGATAGTGAATTTGGCATTCACATTATGTTTTATATATGGAAATGAATATCCTCATTGTTTTTACGTCTGCTTTTTCCATGCTGGCATGGGTTGGATGAGATTTATTAAAGCAGTATTCTACAGCCAGATGCCCTTCCTGTTGCCAACCCTTACTTATAAAGTACTTATAAGTAAAGTAGTTTTTCCACTGATCTTTCACCCATTGAACCGCTAAAGCTGCGGGTGCTTTGTTTATGCGGAAGTAAACAACGTGCACCAGTAGCCTAAGTGGTGTCAACAATAAAGACTTCGTGGACACAAAAGCACTCGCATGTATATACATACACACACAAACACGCAGTGGAGACACGCAGTGCTGGAAAAAACCCGCCCGCCTAGGCCATAAGGTCGATAGACAGCTGGGCCGTAACACTGGGTCTCTCTCTCCCAGTATACCTGTTAAGCATCCCCTCCTGTCTATCTATCTATCTATCTACTATCCTCAGACTTATTGATTCC
>JAOPJM010001291.1:28715896-28728290 GCA_027124095.1 Muusoctopus leioderma
GAGTACTCTATAATAACAGTCAACCTTGTTTTCAAAACAAAAAACTTAATTATATATATATATATATATATATATATCTCATCATCATCATCATAATTTTACGTCCGTTTTCCATGCTGGCATGGGTTGGACAGGTGATTTTGGCCCGCGTCGATTGTGAATGGAGTCACGACTCTCCTAGACGGGTTGGGGGACCACGCCTCACATCTTTCGTTTGGCCTGGTTTCTACGGCTGGATGCCGTTCCTAACACCAGCCAGTCGGATTGGTGACTACCAACTACTGCTGACTGCTGCTAGATCAGACTGCTACTGACTACTGACTGGTTGTGGAATTGATGGCTGCCGACTGCTACTGAGTAAGAGGCAGCTTCAATCCAATGAGCAGAAGTAGTCTCCCCTGTTCTTGTTCGGGATTCCAGTATTATTAATTTATTGCCAACAGCTCGGTGAAATGAGACAATGTAAAATAAAGTATCCTGCTCAGAGAAACTGTAAAACTCCTGCTGCAAATATGAACTGCCAACTATCTTTCTTATTTTCTAATTTAAAATTTACATAATGAATAAATAACTTCATATTCTAACCTCATTCTATTTTATTCATTTTTTTTTCTTTTAGATCTGCCACGTGTGGATACCAATCGGAATTCTATCTTACAAGGAATGCCAAAATTACCCATTAAAACCCTTTCTTTAGGGTCTTTTTTTATATTCATTCTCCACTGGTTAGTAAAGTTTGAGCAGGTGCGTGAACATGGCAGTTTCTATGACTTAAATATTATTGTGGAAGAAGACTTCCAGCCTTATGGAATAAAAGAACCTGAAGTGTTCCCTATTTCAGGAGTAAGAAAAATTCCAAGAATTATCCATCAGACATGGAAGAACAAAATGGTACCTCGAAAACTAACATCTTGGGTGAAGTCGTGGGTTAAAAATCATCCAGATTGGGAATACTGGTTATGGACAGATGACAGTGCTCGACAAATGATAGCAGAAAAATATCCTTGGTTCCTTTCAACATTTGATAGTTATCCAGAAAATATTCGTCGGGCTGATGCTTTGCGATATTTTGTACTTTATGAATTTGGAGGTGTTTATGTAGATATGGATATGGAAAGTTTCAAGACTGTTGATCCTCTAACCTTGAAGTATTCCTGTTTTCTTGGACAAGAACCATATGAGCATCCTATTTTGGATTCTAACTTTGAACATATTGTAATTAATGCCATCATGGGTTGCCGTAAAAATCACCCTTTTATGAAAAAGGTAATGGAAAGTCTGCCAGATTTCTCACACATGTGGAATGTCCTTGACAGCACAGGTCCACATTTTTTAACTCTCCACTATCGTCAATACCAGAGAAATAATTTGCCTCCTGATGGTGATGATGGTGTTTATTTAGCACCAGCTGAGTATTTCTTTCCAACAATCGATCCTGCAAAATATTTCTGGATGCGAACTCAGTGTGCCAAGTTCGATAAACTGACCAAAATTCAACAGAAGGCTTGCAAAAGTCTTAAAGTAAAAGGTATCAAGCGGGAAATATCTTCAATATCTTTTGCTACACACCATTGGATTCATACTTACCTGGATTTGAGTATCACATTGAAGGGACCTGTTGAAATTCACACTGTTGTTCCACAAGTCAAAATATATAAAAGTGGTGTAACAATCAGTTAGGGGTTGATAGTCTTCAAATAATAAATTATTCTGCATTAAAATTGTTCATATATGATCAAAATCATGTTCATGCCAGATCCAGTATTAAATGGATGTTGTTATGAGAGTAATTGATGGCAGTGGATGTAACATGAGCTTCATTTGACACTTTGGTATTTCTTTTCTTTTTTTTATATTTCTGGGAAAATTATATTTTTATTTTATTACTACAATTTGTCTCATTAAAAAAAAAACAATCTTCATATATTTTTTTTAATGAAACTTACCTTTAAAAAAAATGAACAAACTCTGATGTGTGTGAAATTTTGAGAGAAGGTTGTTGATTCACTAGATATTTGTAATTCATTTCAGTTTTAATTCATTAAAACATTAAAAAATATAAATCAAGAATTGAAATTCCAACTTCAAACTGGAATTGAATCTATCAAGTTGGGATTTGTTTTCATAGAGTAGTTGTGACTTTACTGTCATAACTAAAGGTTCATGACAGCTGGAATAAATGATTCAGTTATGTAACAGTGAATCTCATTCACAAAAGACAAAAAAATATAGATTAAATAAATATCTGATAGGTGTGAGTATTCTGAAGTTATCACACCTCCTCTTTATTGGAAATAAAGTTTCAAATTGATGGATTTTCACTATAGAATTCTTAACAGATCATGTCCAGCTTGGCTGACATCTAAAATGAGCAGCAATAAGGTAAATCTTGAGTAAACAAAAGACAGATCCTGAGCATTCTGTCATAAAGTGCATCATGGACGATGTTTAAATAGTATAATGCGCACACTTATGCCTACATCAGCTTCAGCAGAGATGTCAAGTGTAACAGAAGTTCTATTTGAAGACTTCATCTTTCTTTAGTACATCTGATATGTTAGAATAGGCCTGACTAGGCTATCTCCTTAAGCCACATTCAAGGGAGGGTTTGAACCCAGTATTGCAAGCTAATGGCATCCTCATCAGTTTTACAAAGCAGCTATGTGCAGTTAGAAACACGGCTATTTGTCAAAGTGAGTACCTGTATTATACTGATATAAAATTCATTGACCCGTGCCCAACCCTGTGGTTTTTTGGTTAATAAGTTGAATTTTGTTTTATCTCTGTCTGATACATATTTTCCATTAACTTATTATTTGGTGTGTTCATAGTTATTTTATATAAATAATTGAATGATTAAAAAAAAGTGTTTGTTGCATCATTGATTCAAAAGCTGATTGATAGAATAAGTTTATATAATATTGACTCCTACAAGATGAGTAGGAGATGGATATAGTTGATTGAACTGACCCCCCCAGTGTATTAATGGTGCTAATTTTATTGGCTGTGAGGGGATGAATGAATGAATGGTGAAATCAATCTAATCAGGATTTATACTCAGAACCTAGAGGGATGAAAACTAAATATTGTAATACATTTAGACCAGTGTTCTACAGTCTTTACTATTTTCTGACATATGGCAAAGTGAAATGGTAAAAATATGAGTCCAGAGCAATTTAACCTATTATTCATATGGTGTCTATAAAATAAATACTAGCAATACATTGGGCTTGATTTTACTGTACTCCCTCCTCTTTAAACATTTTTACCTTCTGCCTAGTCAAAATAAATCAATATTGTACCTTGAGAAGCCCATGCCAGTATATATATATATATATACAAAATTAACTCAATGTTACCTGAATCTAGGTACAATGATTTATTCTGTTTCACCATTTCAACATGGAATATCTTGCTTTGGGATTCCCTTTATGGTAACATTTTACTTCCAATAAAGATTGCAAAGTGTTGTCAATGTTTATTCTCTGGAAGTGAAGTGTGTGAGGCACTAGCCTATGCTGAAGACACTTGACCTATGTTTGACATGTTGGGTTGGTTATCACTGCTCTACCAGCCAAATGATCAATAGCTCATATCCTGTCACCAGTACTGAAAAGGTAATTAGCTTTCCATGGCCCAATCTACTCCAAATAAAAGCTACATGATAGTATAGCTTATTGATATAAATAGTGGGGGCACTTTAAAATTGACATGTTTCATTAGATTGCAATTTTTTTTCTTCTTTGTTAGCATTGTCCAAATATTTTCTTATTGGATTTAATTGTGCTATATTTCTGTATATATATAAGGTCTGTAAAATCCTCTGACTAGTTCTGTGAAATGTGCAGGAGAGAAGACTGTGCTGGTATGGACATGTGATGCATATGAAGAATGATAGTTAAGTGAAAAAGTGTCAAACGATGGAGAAGGAAGATGTGAGTAAAAGTGGTCAAGTCTGATCTCTCAGGATGCTGGGCCTCACAAAGAAGATAATGAAGGAACATGATACTGTACTGAAATGGACCTATCCAACCCATGCCAGCATGGAAAAGAAGATGCAAAAATGATTTCTTTTATTCTTTATATCACTTGAAATATTTTTTCATTGGTAACATCAGTTAGGCCTCTTATATTGTAAGTTAATAAGATGAAAAGTTCTTTTTGTCAAAATATAAAGACATTACTTAATAGCAGTGTCAAAATTGCCCTAATCAGCCAACTAAATTGCAGTTCTGAGTACAACTTCTCTCATGTGCGTAGCTTGGAGAGGAATCAATTCCATCACTGACTTGCTCTAAATCCCTTCCATGAAAATGAAGTCTTCAATTGAGCCCTAACAGTCCAGTAAATTTGAGGATGCATTATTACTGTGTTCTCTTCTGTTAGTTGTAATGACAAAGATGATGAGTGTATCATATCCAGTAAACTAAATATATAACTAACCTTGAGTACAAGATCAAAATATTGTTTACAAGAAACTAACATAGACAACTAATCTAAAAATATGGTATAATATTGGTTTCTTTTTGATTAGGCACAAAGGCCCTATATGTTAACAAATAGGAATTCATGATAGTGATATTCATGCTCTCTCCAAGGCCATTAGCAAAATTAATTTTCTATAAGAATTCAAAAACTGAATCATAGTCTTCATTTTTCTGATTCCCTCTCATTCTATGGTACTCATATTGATTTGTTATGCAAATATCAGGTGTTATATATATAGGGAGTCCTATAACTCATTGAGTCATAAGTACACTACTTGAAGTTTTCGTGAAACACCAATTAGCTATAGTGCTCCTGTTATTTACAATAGTGAAATGAGCTTACCTATCATAAATATTTACAGCTAGCTGAACAATCTGTATATATGTACTATGTAAAGATGTAGCTTAGTAGAAGAAGCACTGTACAATTAAAGTGTTTCATTAACTGGCAGTGCTGAGTTTAATTTCTTTTATGAGCCTTGATAAGGCAATAACAAGTCACTTCATAACTCAGTGTAAGATTAGCATCCCCCAATCATGTTGGTCTGTTTTACTATTGAAATCATAAACCATGATTACAAGCAACTTATAATGAGCTGGTGTTCAACACTAGTTCCATATTAAATTCATAATACTGACATCCACCACCAAGAGAATATCCAATTCATCTCTGAGAGATTCCATGCTGACAACTACTGAATTTGTTTTAACTTCATTGACCTCTGTCTACAGAAGAATTCAAGTTAGCAGTGGTACAAAAACATTCCATTGAAATAAGTTAAAATTTTAAACATTAGATCAACACTTGAAGTATCTCACTTGAAAATTGAGGAGTTAGCATTAGGAAGAACATTTAGCAAGAAAACATTCTTATGAAATGATGTCTTGTAGACCAACCATGGGGTCTCTTGAGACCCAGTGTTTAGTTCCAGTTTTATTCCCTGGGTAGAATGCCTATCCTATACCAGTATCATTCTCAACAACTAGAAAAATTGAAGCAAAGTAGAATAAAGTTTTCTGCCCTAAACCACAGCAAAAAAAAATGCCAGTAACAGTGTTGAACAAATAGTACAATATCTTATCCACTCTGTTTTATACAAATACACTATTACTGATTTTAGTCAATGAACTGTGGCCATGCTGGGAAATGCCTTTCGGGGTTTTAGTTGATCATATCAACCCCAGTACTTATTTTAGTCCAGTATATCTCTTTATCAAATGGCTAGGTTACCTTATGATGCGACTCAACATCATTTTACATCAGTATACACAAACACAGACACATGTATGTATATGTATATATATATATATATATATATGATTGGCTTATGCAATTTCAATCACAAGGCATTGGTCAACCCTGATGCTACAGTAGAAGATACTTACCCAAAGTGCAGCACAGTGGGATCAAAGCCAGAATAATGTGGTTGCAAACCAAACTTCTTAATCACATGGCTATGTCTGTCCATAATGTTTGAATTTGCATTACAATGAAATCGCTGGTCTCGTTTAAATTCTCTATTCTACTGGATTTGGAGTTTAAAATGAGATTTTCTTATTAAATACAATTCACATAAACTAATTGTTACAGTTCATCTCTAACACTACTAATAAATAATGATTTTTTTTTTTTGCAAGACACAAAGCTAGTCTTTGTAGGAAATGTCTTATAGCTTAATGGAATAAAGCTATATTTTATTACTTATTCTATTGATCACAAAGGTATGGAAAACAAGTTAACCCTGGCAATATCTAAGCTAAGAACATAGAGGGACAAAAGTGAAAACTGGAGCAATAATTGTTTCTAACTTAGGAAGGTCATACATTTTGGGAGAAGGTATAGTCCATTTAATCAATTCCAGTACTTGACTAATAATCTATTTAATCAACCCCAACCCTGGAAGGATGAAAGACAAAGGGAATTGAATTATAATACTAGTAACAATTCTAATAATTTTATACTTTAAAATAGAATATCTAATCATCTTTGACAGTATATTCTTTTCTGCTAAAAGAGAGTTACAGAGAATGAATATTAGAATAACTGAATCAAGAATAGCTTAATAAAGAAGTAATTTATTCAAATTTTTCAACAGCATCCCAGCTCCTATTCTTTTAATCAAGACAATACTTTCTACTGCAAAAATTAAACAGAATACATTAAAGAAACAACTTTTCATTTAAAGTGAAATGTTTTCCAGTAACAGTAGCCTAAACTTCAGTTGGCTTAGATCAGGGTTGAGGAATCCTTCATCCATGGGCAAAATTTACCCTGCATTTAAATTTGAAACCAACTGCTGAAGTTCTCTAAATGCCCATATATAAAAAAAAACAAAAAAACAGTTAAGCCTTAATATCAAAAGATTTATTTTTTTCTCAGCACATGCACCACATAGGTTCTTATGCACTTGCAATTCATCCTGGTGCTAAAAAGCTTCTCTCACCTGGCTTAGATTGTTGACACCTCTCACTCTTATCTTCACATTATAGTGGAAAAACAATTATTTTTATTTTTACAGTATATGAAGAAAAGATCTGGAGTAATTAATGAATGTTACTGCTAGAAATGTTGCACAAGTGAATCTAAAAACTTAATTTTAGACAACTAGACAGTACTACTACTTCTAATGATAATGATTTCTTACGCTTACACAAGGCCATTTTTCATAGTGGATGGGTAGTCAGTGAAATTCGTAATGAAATACTTGCCATAGCCAGTATTTGATTTGTCTGCTGTTTTGTTCATCCCCAGGACTCTTTAACCTGGTAGAAACCAAGTCATCCTCTCTAGTGTTGGTGCTATGATAAATGCACCCAGTACACTCTGTAAAGTGGTCGATGATTAAATGGAGAAAACATAGGGTAGAGGGCTCTTAGTCGTGTCATGACAACCTCTCTAGTGTTGGTGCCACGATAAAATGCACTCAGTACACCTTGTAAAGTGGTTGGTGATAGGAAGGGCATCCAGCCGTAGAAACCAAGCCAAATGAAACACGTCCAACCCATGCCAGCTTGGAAAACAGATGTAAAACGAAGATGATGATGATATAAAGCATAATACAGTGACATTTAGTTGACCAAACAATAAACAGAATGTGGAACATTGTTGTGACATGTGCTTTATATTATCATCATTTTGATATCTGTTTATCCATGCTGGTATAGGTTGGGAATCTTACTGCTTGTCATGGTCCTTCATCTGATACTCAAAACACCAGAGAAAGCCACCAATCTTTGTTGTTGTGTATGTTATGTTTTTACAGCTGGATGCCTTTTGTATAGCCAACCACATTTCATACAGCATAAACTTCACTCTCAGGTCACGTTTGCCCTCCAAAGGACGGAGACTCTGCCACCCAGTACACTCTGTAAAGTGGTTGACAATTGAATGGAGAAAACGTAGGGTAAGAGAGGAGGGCTCTTTAGTCATGACAACCTTTCTAGTGTTTGTGCCATGATAAAATGCACTCAGTACACTCTTGAAAGAGGTTGGTGATAGGAAGGGCATCCAGTCGTAGAAACCAAGCCAAATAAAACATACGAGCGCGACATGGACCGCTAACCTGTCTAGGAGAGTGGTGACTCCAATCAGGAATTGACACAGGCCGAAATCACCCATCCAACCCATGCTAGCATGGAAAACAGACGTAAAATGGGGATGATGTGACCTTATATACAGAAAACGAAGTGGAAAATTATCAACCACATCTCTCACACAACTACAGAATCCCCAAGTTCTTCACTCACTACTTATATTTGGAAGAAGTTACTACAAGTTACCTCACAGCCTACAAACATTCTCACCTCCCAAATTTCAGCCAGGCCTTAGCTCCCTATAACTCCTACCCACAACGAGGAGCCTCTAGTGGTCGCTCGATCTACTAAAAAAAAAGCAACCAAATCTCCTACAAATCACACCCTACTGTCTTAAAAAAAGTTGCATTGGATAAATGTAGTCTGGAAAAAAAGACAGGATGATCACAGCTGGAACACCTTTGATCATAGATATGTTCATTCAGGGTTGTCCTAGGGCTAAACAACTTCAACCAAAATATCTCTGAAAGCAGCCCTCCTGCTTCCAACTTCACACAAAAGAAAACTTTCATTCTCCTCCACCTCTTACCTCCATGTACACAGTGACTTTGTGCGAAAACTCTAATCACTCCAACTCAACATGGTAAAGTCCTGGTGGTGTACCTTACATTACTCTCAGAATTAGCACGTATTCTCACCAAGCTCTTCACCTAAGCAACCTCGGTAGACTGGCAGTCAATCTACTATGCCTACCCTTGCATAAAAAAAAGGCTATGTAGCTAAGAAATTAAACTTAATTACATCTGACTAAAGATCAAATGTGGACAAAAGGCATAATTGAACACAATCAAATTCGGATAATTGAAGAAGTAATTAACGCATTGTTTCTGAATGATTTATTTTTTATGCCAAATTTCTGAAAATATAAACGATAGAAATATTATTTCAAAACCTGACTCACTGAAAAGGTAAAAAGTTTCTCATTTTCAGTTTTGATCAGATCAATTTCTTTTCTCAGTTTAGCAATTGTCTCAGTTCTTTCGCGGGAGCTTTGTTCTTCGTCTTCTGCGACTGAATCGCTTGGAATAATTTGGCTGTTGAGTTCACCGGCCAAAATAGTAGCAAAAACATCTGACTGGAATGGATAGGACTGACCACACACATTTGTTTCTGGCAGGTAATTTTGAAAGAGAACAGACGAGATTTTTTCTTTCTTGTTCA
This sequence comes from Muusoctopus leioderma, assembly GCA_027124095.1. Taxonomy (NCBI): domain Eukaryota; kingdom Metazoa; phylum Mollusca; class Cephalopoda; order Octopoda; family Octopodidae; genus Muusoctopus; species Muusoctopus leioderma. Next base: position 28,725,139 of record JAOPJM010001291.1, read on the forward strand.
TCATTGCTGTTTCAAATTTCTGTATAGGGAAAGTTTCTTTGAATTTGGAATCGAAAATAGAGCGATACACGGGGGCGATAAAAGCATTAGTGACTGCCGATTTGTGCATTAATGTTCTTAAACACCGACCATTAGATGTATCCCAGACTTTTACGGCGCAATCATCGGAACCAGACACTAGCAAACTACCGTCCATAGACACTGACAGACAAGTGACATGTTTGCTGTGACCAAGAAAATAAAATTTGGTTTTATCCGATCCTCCACTCGTAGTATCATCCGTTGTATTAGCTGATCCTTGTGACAGATCTACAACATAGATTTTACCGCTGCTCCCACCGGCATAAAGTCGATTTTCAGCCATGTTCATAGTAACAGACAAAAGACTTTCGGAAAACATAAAACTACACAAAAGCCGACCAGTAGCTAAATCCCAAAATTTACATGTTCGATCAAGGGAAGAGGAGGCGATGCGAGCGCGTATTCCGCCGGCACCAACATATAAATCAGTAATAGGAAGTGTATGGTCGTGCCATATAAACAATGGCTCCGGTATTGCATTTTTATTGTTTCTATTGTCCATAGCATTAAAGATATCAACCAAGGACCAAGCAATTATCTGATTGTCTTCTCCACCAGTTAAGAAAGTTAAGTTATCAGCAAACTTAATACAAACGATATTTTGAAAATGTTTCTGAATGACTGCTAGAAGTTGACCAGTTAATACGCACCATATGTAAAGTTTTTCTTGAATTCCTGCAACACAGTACAGACCGTCTGGAGAAACTGCTAATGAAGAAACTTTTTCAGGAACTTCCATCTTAATACATGGAGTTTGGGAGTTGGTAATATTCCAAACACAGAGCTCATTTTCAGAAGCCGACAGAAGATAATTCTTTTTTATCAAACTCAGGCCGTTGGCCACTGGACCAAGTTCTTCTCTAAAGCATGCTAGAGCTGTACCTGTGTTAATATCTAACACACAAATACTTCCTTTCTGCTTACTTTCAGAGCTTTTATTACCAAAATCACTGGATATAATTACTTCGGAAGAACGAAGAATGGACATTTTGCTTCGAATTAGTTTTCACACGTGCGACTGAGTTATCTGCTCCTTGTTGGAAACTAGTGCCATCTAGCGATTGAATTGCGTCCCTTGATTTAGTTTTTTTAGTCGATTGCTGCAAATATACACCAAAAATTTATATTTGAAATATATGTTTCTGTTCTATAAATTTTCTATAGTTATCAACATTTGGGATATTTCGTTATTTCTTTGTTTTAAGAACTTAAATGAAAATGCCTTTTGAAAGAAAATTTCGAAAATTGCTCACATAGTCTACATTCAACCAGTGTTGTCAAATATAAATTACAGTTTAATTCTAAAAATCTACAAAATAGGTACTGAAGGAATGCTAAAGAATGATAAATAAATAAAAATAACGCTTGTTACTTACTTTATATAAAAAAGAAGAGTAGAAATTAAATCTTTGCTAATATTTCTGAATCAGCATCTCACAAATCTAAATCGTGGAATGCTTCAGTATTTCCAGCACTGCTTACTTGTTTCTTAGTTAGATGTGTGCATTGTGCCAGGTTCGTTTAATGTCGCTTCAAGTAAACACTAATCTTTGCAGCATTTATTATGTAATTTCAGGCCATATTTTACCGAGAGGATAGCGCCAAGCATTGGAAGTTGCATTTCATTTCTCAATTTCCCTTTGATAACATTCATTCTACCTCAGCATTTGAATTAGGTAAATATTAAGAGATTAAGAGTAATTGGTGCAACATCTGCTGTAAAGGAATTTTCTCCAGTAGCATCTTTATAATTAAAAAAATGTTGTTACAATTTTTTCAGTATTAATAGTGTTGGTCTGTTTAAGCAAATGAATACTATTATACAGGGCCATCTTTCGGTACTCATGGGACTGGGTGCTGTATCATAGAAGTGGGCCCTTACACACATCGAAATATGACGAAATTATATTATTTATGGGCCTACGGGCCTCCTGGGCCACGGTGCTGCAGCACCCATAATACCTACCTTAAGATGGCACTGCTACTATACAGTAATTCAACACTTGCTATATTAATATTACTTAAATTCATGGATTCCAAAACAGGAATAATTGGTTCCTTTACATGTCTCAAAATATTTTCTACAAAAAACATTTATTGCTCTTCAATATGTTTATTGCTCTTCAATTTTCTGTTTGAGCTGTTTGTAAAGGCAGAGAAGAAAATTTTAAGATCTTTTCTTGGTATGTTTTCCTTCATCAACTGTTGTCTTCTCAAGCATCATTTCTGCTATTTTTCTCTCAAACCTGTTGCCAAGATTAGAGTTAAGATCTACAAATTCTTCAATATTAGAATTAGAATCAAAAATCTATTTTACTTGTTGGTAGTCCCAAGATATTTGTAATAGATTTGATCAAATGGGAAAGTTCTGTAAATAAATTAATTTTATCCACTATGTTGACAGCAGTATAGTCTCCAAAGCAATTAAGGATATGAAGACTGGGAAAGCTGCTGGTCCATCAGGTATAGTCGCAGAGATGCTTAAAACATCTGGCCAAGTAGGACATACACTAGTCACAAGCTTAGTTAATCAGGTAATCCAAGAAGGTGTCATTCCCAATGACTGGCATAGCAGCATTATCGTTAACTGTTACAAGGGCAAAGAAGATGCACTAGAAAGAGGAAACTACAGAGGCATCAAATTGCTGGACCAGGTTATGAAAGTAACAGAAAGAGTAATTGCATGTTTGATTAGGAGCAGAATCAGCATAGACAAGATGCAGTTCGGCTTTGTGTCAGGAAGAGGTACTGCCGATGCCATCTTCATAGTGAGACAACTGCAGGAAAAGTACTTAGCTAAGAGTAAGCCATTGTACTTAGCTTTTGTTGATCTAGAGAAGGCATTTGACAGGGTCCCACGTGCATTGATCTGGTGGGCGCTAAGGAATCTAGGCGTAGACAAATAGCTTGTAAGGGCAGTACAGGCTATGTATACAAGCCCAGTTAGCAAGGTGAGAGTTAATAATGAATACAGCGATGAATTTAGCGTTCAGGTAGGGGTCCATCAGGGCTCAGTCCTCAGCCACCTCCTGTTTATCATTGTTCTCCAGGCCATCACAATGGAGTTTAAG
>JAOPJM010001291.1:28740952-28751993 GCA_027124095.1 Muusoctopus leioderma
GATGACAGTGAAATATTTTTTGTGTGAAAAACACTTCAAGCACCTGTGTTTCTTACCTGTAATTTTCATAATAAATACACTGAAAAAAAACCTGTTTTCAGGCAATTTCTGCTCAATCATTACAGGACGTAGAAACTTTTTAACAGTATGTTAAGAGTTAATGCAGTGGAATAGACCATTGAGAGTTCAGTGTTTTTGCTGGGGAATCAGAACAGTGCTGATGATAGGATGTGAACCATCAACCCTATAACCAGTAGGCAGTACCTTCAGTATCATAACTAGATGTGACTCTCTCATTCTTAAGTTCAAATATTACCACTGTATTCTATTGTACTCTTAAGCAGGGCATATTACTCTACTTCCCATTGACTTGGTCAATTTGCCTAAAATTTAAGTACCACTATCATTTTATGGAGAAGTAGTTGGCGTTAAGAAGAATAAATTTGAAGATACCTAACTGTGCACCATTCATATTCAACCTAAGCTGTTTTAGAAAAATGTTTTAATATGAACCCAGTTTTGGTGCTGCTGTAGTAACTTTGATAATTCTTTGCTCACTTTAATGTCACTGGAGTCCTATTGGTTTGTTAGGACATCACTTCCTCTTTATGTAATGATACAAGAGAATATATACTGGAGTAGTTTCCTCTTTCCTTCTCTAGGCCAATGAATGGATTTTAGCTTAGTACTGCATGCTACTGAAACTCATTAATTATACTGTATCTTTGTTGCTTACCAACGTGAGCTACAGCTCAATTGAGGCTTATTTAGGACATAGTGTCTATTGATGAGATGTGAACTGCCAATTCTTAGACTATTAGGCCAGAACGTCATTGGTCCAATGAGCAGTGAGTGTTCTAGAAAGATGTAGCCATAGTTAAATTGAGTGTTAACTTCTAACTGACTTCAATATTACTTAACATTATCTCTAATAACAGTTATAATACTAAAATATTGGATCTAATTACATTTTAGTTGCCATAGTCTTTTTTTATTATTAACTTTAGACCCCAACAGCTTTCTGAAGAGGATTTTAACAAAACAGCTATGCGATGTGGAAGAATTTTGCAGAAAAATGGCAAAGTATGTACTTTAAATTTCTCTTTACTTGTAAAGTCTACAATTGTACCCAAACAGTTAATAATTGTTTGAAAACAGTGACATCCAAATATCATACCTTCTCTATCTTTTCAGTTATTTGTACATATCTGCATTTACCTGGGTTTCCTTTTCAGAGACAAAAATTGCTTCTGTCTTGAATAATTGCTGACCCTATGCAAGACACAGATATACTCAACCCTTGAGTACTGCACTCAGTCTGGGCCTGTGCACTCATCATGCACATATTCTGAACAGCATCCCCAAAATGTTCGTTTGATTGATTGACAAACCTTCACATGCTGCCAATGTCCTAATACTGGTTGTACTGTAGAGCTGTGTCCATCCTTTATCTCTTCTATCACTACTATAACAGTCTGGTCTTGCTGACTGTACATCATCTCAACTAAACCCACTTTTTTCATCAGTCTCTTTATTATTCCTACTGTGTATCATTATTAGACTCTTTACTAAGCAGTTTGTCCAGTGCCCAATCTTTCCTACTCAGAACTACATTTCTCTGGAATTTCTTACCTGCCTATGACAACTGACCCTCAAAAGTTCAAACTGAACATAAACTAAAGTTTTCATAAATGTGATGACTAATATTATAGATTTTTAACTGAACCAAATTTATGTTTACAATATTCATAAGCCAGTGATTAGTTCTGTATTCACTAACATTTAGCAGATGAGAGATTTCCCTGGGATAGGATGTTAGTTTATCTCGAGTAACATTCCCAGAAGGTCTGGTATCTTTTCTTTACAGTTTGGTGAACTGCAGCACATACATGTGTCATGCCAAAAGGCAATGAAACACCAGCAGTGAATAGACACTTACAACCCAAGACCTTCTCAACTTGGGCATTTTGTCTCTACATCAAAGTAAAATAGCATCATTATTTCAACATGTTTTTTTTTTTGGGGGGGGGGGTCGTGTGAGCACAGGCAGGTCTGCACCACAGCATATTGCCACTCCTCTTGATTCAGTTGTCATCTTCATTTGTGAGGCCCTGAAATTTGACCTCACCTTGTCTTCCTTTGTATTTTCATTCATGGGTACCTTTCGCTGTCATGATACTTCTTCATCCAGCACTCATTATCCATACACATCATGTATCTATACTAACCGTCATCTCTCCTATTTTACATCAACTGATGTTTTTAATACATAGCCACAATAATTGCTCATATTTATTTATTTATTTATTTTTGTTTTATGATTGCTTGGCTGAGATGGTTTTAGTTAATTTATCCATTAGCATATTACTGGAGCAAGTGATATATTTACAGATAGTTTCCCTTCCTAACACTAATCACTCAATCATTTTCAACCAATGAAACTGAAATAAGCAGTCATTTGCACAAAACATTGCATCTAGCAAGGTTTAAACTCATGGCCATGTTGTCTACAGTCAAGGGCTAGTTTACCAATTATCGAATTCTGTGTGAAGATATGGTGGCTAAATGTTTCTGAGGAGAGAAGTAAATCCATTCAATATTCAAAAGATGTACACCAGCTACCCTGGAAAAGACAATCTTGGCCACCAGGGGTCATATTTGGTGTGGATCTCTCTCTCTCTCACTCTCTCTCTCTCTCTCACTCTCACTCTCTCTATGATACAGTAGTAGACTGATGTGATTGTGTCTCAAATAACTCACTACTAATAATCTTTCTTCTCTGTTGCAGTATTGCTGGCGGTGGACTGGTTACAGCTATGGCTTTGATTTACTCATTATTCTGACTAAAAGGTACCAAGTATATCTCTATATATATCTACTGACTCTCTCTCTCTCCCCTAGCATTAGGCATGTCCCTTTGTAGTTTAATATTGATTCTTAACCGTGGCACAAAATCATAAATTTTGGAGAAGGATGAAATCAAAGTAAACTGGTGGGATTTGAATGCATAATGTACAAGTACATAACTTAATACTGCCATGAACTAATGAAAGAGCCTCTTCATAGTCACACAACTTACTGGAAATAACAGCCAGATCTCCCTCAAATCACACCCTACCATCTTAAAAAAAGGAAGGACATTAGATAAAGTAGTCCTAGATACAATATGTCTGACCAATTATGTGATGGTTATGGCTGGAATTCTTTTGATCATTAGTCTGATTGATCATGGCTGACCTCTGGCTACATAAGAACAACTAAATACTCCCAGACATTTAACTAACTCATCACTATGAATTCTGCTACTCGCCACACTCTTTGAAGTTTAATATTAAAAAGATATCAAGTAGCTAGTAAACACTGGTATAAATACAATATCTTCAAACACAGTAAACAAAGCAGAACTTGGAATCGAAAAGGGAATAAAATAATGATTGTATATGGTGAATATGAATAATAGACAAAAAGTAAATTTATAAATACTCTGGGTGGGTTTTCTCTGTAAACGTTCTGTTAAAATCACAATTTTATAGTGTTTTGGAAATAGAGATCACAAAACTACCATAAACTTAAGAGATATCATAATGACTGCATTGAAACCAATATTTACCCAAGTATCTTTATGAACCTGTCTTCCCCCACCTCTCTTTCTCTCTTTTCTGTTCTAGTTCTCTTGATAACTATGGGCTTGTCTCTTTTATAATTTTATGTAAGAAAAAAATACTGATTTCTTCCTCAGTAACAAGGTTTATTTTGATAAGGGAAATAGATATTCAATTGTTTCAATCCAGTACATCGTTGTTATGTATATTTTTAACCACAAGGGACCAAAGGTGAAGTCAGCCCAGATGGGATTTAAATCACCAAATCACATATTGACCATATATCCAATTATGTCATTGATTGATTGACAATTTTTCTTGGAGTTGTAAGAAGTACCAGTGTGCTATATTACATTGGTGCATCTGGGATAATATTACTTTAAGTTAAGTCTATCTCTTTTCCTGTCGCCTGATGGGATGAAATGAATTTTTATACAAGCTAATAAGTTATTCATTTACATGGCATCACTGTTGCTCCAACGAAAGATCCTTTATACAGTCACTCGACCTGCTAGAAATAGCAGTCAAATCTTCCCTAAATCACACCCAACCATCTTAAAAAAAAAAATTTAAAAAAAGGAAAGATACGTTACCTAAAAAGACGGGATAGTCACCACTGCAACGTCATTGATCATAGGTCTGCTTGATCAGGACTGACCTGGGGCTAAACAACAACAAATGATAAACAGTGCCTCCTATTTATAGCTAAATGGACTGAAGCAGAGGAAGTTGAATATCGTTGCTTGGTGACTTTCCCCCTCCCCCATCCTGTACATCACCTGCATGCGAACTGTCGACCCGTCTCGTTCTAATTGAAACTAAACACGTCACTTAAAACGAGCCAATCGACTTGTAGAAATAGCAGCCATATCTCCCTCACCGTTTTAAATAAGGAAGGACACATTAGAGAATGTAGTCGTTGGTATAGAAAATGGCGGGATGGCCACGGCGTGGTACGCCTCTTATCATAGGTGTGCTTAGTCAGGGCTGACTTGGAGCTAAACAGTAACACTGCATAAAGCTTTCCCCCATTTGTACGTTTTGTCATTGGGAGTTATTTCCCTTAGTTATTTTTTTACCAGAGTTATTCCCCTTCCTTTATTAAATTGTAATCCGACACTTAGTTCGCCTGTTCTTTTCTTCGCAGGTAATGAAGATGAAATTTCTTCTTTCTTTATTTTAAATATTGTCTGTTTGAGTATTATAAAATTTTATGTTAAAAACTCAATATTTTGTCCACAAATATTTGGAATTTTACTTGCTAGGCTAGTCACTTGATCCGAGATCTTATTTTGAAACTGTAACAATTACATCGTGGAAGAGTCATGTTGGCTAGTTAAAAACACACATATACCGTTATATTCACCTTTGTTTTATTTCTTAATAGTATCGTTTTTCTATAAGGTGTCAAAAAGTTTCGTCGTACATCTACGACATGATCCATTACACAATTCACAATTCCAGGTGTGTGAAGAAACCTTTTTACATCTCATAGTTTACGATACTATTAAGAAATAAAACCAAAATGAACGTAAACGTTTATGCGTTTTTAAATGGCTAACATAACTCTTTTACGATATAATTATTTTATATTTTATTTTATCTTATCTATAATATGCTTTACTTTGTTTTTACATGCCGTCAGAAAATAAGTGATTTTGCTTTTGCTGTTCCAGTAGTTTCTTTTTAACAACTTGATTTGTCTCCAAACAATAACTATTCAGTAATGAAATGTAAGTGTCACATAATTCTTAGCATGGTTAGCAAACAAGGGATTTTCTATTCGGTCGCTGAACCTACAAGAAATAGCAGCTGGATCTCCCTTAAATCGCACCCTATATTATGTCTGGAAAAAAAAAAAGACTGATGGCCACAGCTGGCACATCTTTCTTCATAGATCTGCTAAATCAGAGTTGACCTGAGGATCAACAACAACGTGGTTAGCAGAAGCTAGAGGAGTAACAGTCACTGCTCCTTTCAACAACATCCACATCAATCTCTCAACATCTATTGTAATATACACTGCAATATACTTGTATAATATATCACACTGCATCTTATAATAATATCTACTGCATTCATTCAACAACATTTATTGCCCCTCTCACACACATTTACTACAATTTTCCAACATCCACATTTTAAGCTTCATTCATATATTCACATTCTTTTCATTTGTATTTTTCAGGGGCTTTGTCTTTAAGAGAAACACACAGAGTCAGCCTTACAATGGATCTGTTAGTCTACAACCGACCCGAAGAATATTTTATAAGTAATGTTTGAATTTTACTGCTTTGATAATCTAGATTTTATTTGATTTTACAATTATCATCTTAATTTTTTGATTCTGTCAATATGTTCTTACCTCAAATATTTGCCTCGTTGAATTTAAAAGCTGTGTTTTATTTTCTCTGACAATAACCTTTATTCTTTAATTTGTTTTCATAAATTTATTTTATTATAATCTAAATGTAGCTAGAGTTCCGATCATTTTTGCTCCTTCACCAATCCTTTCCTTGGCCACACACTCTTACTATTCTTGTATTCTTGTCAGCAAATCCACTGCCTCACTCTATAATCCTTTAGTCTTCTCATTAATTCTCTACCCATGCAAGTTTTGTATCTCACTAATCTTCTATTTCTCTTCACAACCTGTGTCTTGTCTTGCCAATAATCTATCCCTTTCATTAATTTTCTGACTCAATCCTCTCACTAAGATTCTACTTCCTCTCACCTACACCTTTGCCAATTCATTCCCTTTCTCACCACTCCATATCTTAGAAAGATGTTTTACATATTCAATCTTGATTTCTCCCCTCAGATTTTCTGTCATGTCACTGGACAAGAATGGTATGGTTACATATAGCAAATCAACTCCTATCCACCGTTTGCGTTTTGTACCTGATGAGGTAAGCCTAATCCAGTTTCATTTCAAACTTCCACATTTAATACAGATTCATGCACTTGAGGTCAAATTTTAATAAAGCTGAATTGCAAATGCTCTTGTTGGTTTCCTCTATTCATTTTTGTTTTGTGTACCATAACCAAATCAATTATTACACATGACACAGTGCTATGCACTTGAAGGGAGTCATTAGTGAACTTAGTCTGTAACTTGGGTTTTAGTTTTGATTCCTAGTTATAGCCATTTCATTTGACTATTATTATATTCTTCTATATTTATTTTTCTAGATTGATCCCCCTCCCTTCACTTTTCATAAAATTAATTTCAGTATTTATTAGCCATGGGGTTAATGCACTGGACCTGACCACATTTGTCCGAAGACTTTTTACAGGCATTGTATTGTGCTCTCAAGCAAGGAACATAACTCTGCTTGCTCTAGTTTTCCTGAATTAAGGGAGGGGGGGAGGTTTCACTGCTAATTCATAGTTTAGTGGTTAGTAATAAGAAGGATATCCAGATAATCAGACCTCAGGCTATGATCTGATGGCAAATTGGGCCAAATGATAGGGCTGAGTGCTGGAACAGCTTTCTGTTACCTTCTCTAAAGACAAAGTCAGCACTCTATACAACTGACTGAGCCAGCACCCTTTGGCCAATAGTCTGATTCCATAGTAACTAGGCCTGTAGTAAATTCTATAATTTGATTGCTGATGTCAACAACAATCATGAAATTATTCATTTCATTTTCTTAACTATTAAACTGGGTGATAAGTTAGTAACAAAATCAGACCAGAACAATCCTAACTTAATTTTAGAGGTACAGATTAACATATGCTTCAACCAGTATGTTGTACCCATGGGTAAGGTACTTAACTCTGCTTGCCTCAGTTTACCTAGATGACCAAATCTCCATACCTACTTTCCTACTGAGTTGTTAGCTGTAGGAAGGACATCTACCTATATGAACAATTTTCCCCACAGATATATAGCTGTCGAGATTTATGAAAAGTATTCCACCCATGCTAGTATGGAAAAATGGAAAAAAAATAGCCAACATTGTTTATATTAAGAAATTTATCAGCTCGGGATGCTGAACATCTGAAACAATAATTTTTAGTTGTTCATTTGAAATCTTTGTCAGAGTTCTGACATTTTTCTGTCGCAATTTGCTACACTGAAGTATTGTTGCATTAACTCTTTTGGTGTAGAAAAGAAGGCATTAACTCTTTTGGTGTAGAAAACCAAGCATCCTAGAGAACTCAGAAGGAACCACTCAGAGCTACGCCAACAAAATGTAATTCTGTTGTCAGTGACAAATCTCATCATGCACACCCAAAGACAGAAAGGATTGAACCACTATTAATTTGCATCAGAATTGATGCCGTGTTCAATATCACTGTCCATATAATTCTTAATAAAGTGGGTAAATCCTTACTCATTATACTGTGGCATAGATGAGGATGAAGAAATCAAATCTACTGATATTGGTCTTGACACAAGGAAGGGTTTGTAGAAGGTATAATTTGTGTGTAAAGTTCCATAACTCCTGTTAGGTCATTACTGGAGAGTTTGTCTTCATCTATGGAGTGAAGACCTTTTTGGAGGGGAGGGGGGTCTGGTGAAAGGGACTGTGCCCATGGCGTACAGTATCCTTTCACAGTTAAGTGAACTAGACTTAGAGAGTTAAGTATCTTTGTAAGAGACAGTGGATTGCTAATGGGCACCAAGGCAAAGTTACATGGTTACTCAACCTGATAAAAATATCAGCCAAATCTCCCTCAAACCACATCTTATTGTCTTTAAAAAAAAGACATTTGGTAATGTGGTCCATGATTCAATATTTTTGAAAAAAGAGAAAACAAAGAAAAAACAAATGGTCATGTCTTGAATGCCTTTGATCATATCTTCTCTATCAGGGACAACTTGGTCTAAACAACCACATAATGTGACTCATTTTATTTACATATATATAATTGTAAGCTGTATTGTATTTTCTTTTAGTTAACTGCTGGAGTTTTGATATTTTTTTCATGGCTTCAAACTTTCTGTTGTAACACCTTATTTTATATAACTGCTACGAGATTGAATGAATATTAAATGTTTGCAGTTGCTTATAATATCTTCTCATTTCTTCTTCAGGATATACCTGTTCTCACATTGGAGGAAGCAGCTACATTTCCTCTCCATATCTGTTTTAATGTTGTCTATGTAACACCATGTGAGTCTATACCATTACCAACATTGCCAACTCTTACAGACGAAGACTGGGACAAGACAGATGATATTCAAGGTGTGCCAAGCTCTTCAGTTCATCTTGATCCTGTCCTTAATCCCGAATCCTTATTAAGCAACAGTTCTGCAGAGTAAACTAGTTAAACCTGCCTGATCTAATTCCATCTCGCTAATTTGGGCAAAATGGTTTCCATCAGTCTAGTGTTCACGCCTCACCAGCTCTTCATTCACTGAATATTGGTATCATCTATCACTTGATTCCTGACATCATGTCAATACACTGCATTCATTGAAAAGTTATAATATATACATTTCGATCAATGCATATTTTATATATATATATGTATATATATATATGTATATACATGTATGAATATATATGTATGTATATATATGTATGTATATATATGTATGTATGTATATATATATATATATGTATGTATATATATGTATGTATATATATATATGTATGTATATATATGTATGTATATATATATATGTATATATATATATGTATGTATATATATGTATATATATATATGTATATATGTATATATATATGTATTTATATATATAAAAGATAGATATTTATTTATCACATATACTAGTGAAATAGTCTGTTTGACCTTTTCTGATCAGTAATATATCAAAGGGGGATAACTCTATTGGATTTAGGCAGTGAGGTAATTGGTGTTGCTCTTGAGAAAGTAAGTGAAACAGCTACAACTAAGAATTGAACCCTGGATCACTGACTCAATTGTGCAGTGTTTTATCACCTATGTTACATACAACACTTGCCATTGAAACTTAGATTATTTCTGTGGTAGGAAATTTGAAGTTAATGTAGTGGATGGTGAAACAAGTCTCTTCACTCTTCAATCCCAGCTGCTGAAGATCTCCTGTCACCTAACCATGGGACCAAATTTCACAGTGAGACTAAATACATATTGATACGACCACCCCGTATACATATTTAATTAATCACCGAAACACTGTTTATAATTTGTATATATTGAAAAGTCTCAGCGACACACAATTTACTTACTAATCTATATTTCCCTACGAAGATATATTTGACTTTAACAAACTAAATATTTGCAATGTATTCTTGTTGTTAGTCTTTAATTTGAGTAATTAACCGTTCTTGTTTACCTGCTGCTGTCCCCATTATATTATGTTATTTCATTGGAATATAAATTGTTGGCTATGTTAGCTGATCATTTCAAGTTTGTTTAGTCAGAGATGTTGATATATCTGACATCATCATCACATGTAGCAGCAGCAGCAGCAACATGTGTTCTATTCTTGGAAACTAGGCTGCTGTCTACTGCTGCTTTACAACATGTACGCATTAACTATTCTTCTTCTTCTTCTTCTTCTTCCTATATAATACAGCACACTTCACTTTTATCATCTACAACTTGCTACAGAGAAATCATTTACAACTTTGCCTGCCTCAACCATTCCTTGGAAGAGATGTTGTAGTTGTTGTTGTTGGTAAGTAGAAAGACTGTGTGACCTGAATGAATAGCTATGTAGAACAACAACGAATAGCAAGGTCACACTGTCCTAATGACATTGCTGCTGATTGAGATAATAACTACTACTACTACTACTACTACTACTACAACAACTACAACTACATCAATATTTACAACAATAACATTTCGAATATCAAGAACATTATTATAGTCACTTGTGTAAATAACTTTTCACAACTTACACATATACATAGAATGTTAGAGTAATAAATATGAACAGACACACACACACATACAGACACACACACACACACATACAGACATATAGACATATAGACATACACATGTTCTGAATTGCCCTGGTCAGTGTTTCTATTCTCTTTTATTTCCTTCGATTCATTCTTTTAAACTTGAATATTTACTATGAAACTGAAGAGGGAGAGAGAGAACACTGTGTAGATAGCACTAGATGAGATTAGAGACTTGCTAAATGGTATCTGCAATAATTAGAACAAGCCTCAGATCCATTATCCATTAATTACCTTCACATTCAGCCACACCACCTAATTTACCAATGTTGTCTCCTGTTTTCGCTAAATACTTCAATATTCTCAATGTAAATAGCCTGAATAGTGCTGGCTGTTATTAAAACAGAATATCTGAAGACAGCTTATTGAACTGGTATAGGGTTATATTAGATTATTATTATTGAATTGGCAGAGTCGTTAGCGTGTCGGACAGAACACCTTACGGTATTCTTTCTGTCTCGCTGCGCTCTGAGTTCAAATCCCGCCGAGGTCAACTTTGCCTTTCATCCTTCC
>JAOPJM010001291.1:28768989-28779642 GCA_027124095.1 Muusoctopus leioderma
ACGCAGATATCTTTCCTGCTACATAATGAACGTTTCGTGAGATTAAGTCATATTAAGTAATATTACGCAATAACACTCATCAGGCTTCTGATGTTCTGGTTCCAGTGTGGGTGTTGTGTGCAAAGGGGCATAATATATGATGGTAAATATAATAGTAAATATAAAGTTATTTCCCTTGGTTTACTATTAAAAAAAGTTTTTCTTCAAATTTTTAGCCGAGTTCAGACTGGATATTGGACTTGTCGTGTGGTTGAGTGGTATAATGTATGCTGGTGTGTGAAAGTGTGTATTTATGCCTTTCTGCTTTTGTGTTGTCGTATGTGGGGGCTGGAAAGTGGAACAATGGCGTGTGAAGTGGGGTGTATGAAGTTGGGAAACAAATATCGAAGTTTAGCGCATAATGTTTAGAGCAGAATTTTAGACGCTAGGGTTGTGTTCGCTGGGTTTAAATTATTGTATATGTATGTTCAGGTGTCCAGGTTTGATTTTCAGTATTTTGTATCTTTTCATGGCGAATCCCTCCAGTACTTCATTATATATTTGCACTCGTGCATGCATCTCCTAAGTATTTTCAGACTTTCAATTCAGGTAGATATCTGGCTAGCTGGAGGTTTTCATTTAAGGAGAATGGAGGTGTGAACCAGATACCGTTGCACCTTCTCCTCTACCTTGGGACTGTTGTGCCAGAGGACGTATTGAGGGGTACATAAACTATTTTTATCGTTAAACTCACTGGCCTTTAATGTGTCATTGTAATATGTGGCAGCCTCATCGAAAATCTCTCTATTGGCGGAGAGGTTGGATATTCTCCTACTAATATTCTTTACTAAGTTCTTAAACACTATGGGTGGATGGCATGATCCTGTGTTAATATATGTTGGTTTCTTGTTATGATTTTTATACGGTTTATAAGACTACCACTGACTGCTGACTGATACTGGATAAGGTTACTACTAACCTGTGGTGGAATTGGTGGGTACCGACTGCTATTACATAGGATGCAGCTTCAGCATGATGCGCAGAAACAGTCTCCCTTGTTCTAGTTAGGAATTCCGTTGTTATTATTAAGAGTTTTGTTAAAGATTATGGAAGTATCAGTAAAGTTATATTGAATAGTATTATAGCTAATGACTTACACTTCACGCCGTTGTTGCCAGCAGGATGACATTTTCCACTTCATATTACGGGAAGCAGTGGTATGTGTTGGAAACATCTTAGGGATTCTGCTTCTGGTTATACCTTCTCTTACAAAGGTAGGGCTTATAATGAACGTCGAGAAACTGGTGTCGGTTTTGCTGTAAAGTCACATCTTATACAGCGAGAGTCTTAGTGAGTTGCCTCCTGGTTTCTCAAATCGCCTAATGTCTCTTAGTTTGCCACTCCAATACAATCGCATTATGTCTCTGATTAGTGTATATACTCCAACTATTTTCAGCCCACAGGATAAAATTGTAAGCCTCTATCCAGATCTCAGAGCTGTTTTTAGAAGTGTGCATAAAAATGATAAATTTGTATTGATGGGGGACCTGCATGTTACAGTCGGATGTAATTCTGAAAAGTGGACTTTATAGATTGTCAGGATTTTGACCTAGTGATAGCTATTACTTGGTTTAGAGAGAAAGACAAATGCAAGACTGCTTGAAAACATCTACATTCCGGCCATTGGCCTATTCTTCACTATGTTATTATGAGGTGTAAATGTATGCGCTGTTTATGGGAGAGGTTGAATGTTGCATATAGTAACTTTTTATCTGTGTGTTCGTCGCAAAATGCGACATGGGACTCCGAAAGTATCAAACCGAATCAATGTACCCCAGCTTGTTTATCAAGGAAAGCTTCAATGGTTTCATGAAGCCATTAATGTTACTGAACTTACAGGAACTGCTTCAAGGTGACGTACAGCAGCACTCCTAACATCAGAATCATATTATCATGTACGTCAAGAACAACAATAGTCGAAGACTGCAATTACAGAAACAAAGACACATGCCCTCTCGATAAGGCTTGTGAAACCAAGGCTGTAATTTATGAAGTAGAAGTTAGCTCTAGAAACAAGAATGGCAGTAATTTTATAAAAATAAGTAAGTATAACGGAAGGTCCATTTAAGAAGCGACACGTGAATCATAAGGCCTAATTCACGAAGAAAAAAGAACGGCCACGGCTTCATCAAAATATATATGGCAACTAAAAGAGAGCAATACTGACTACATCATCAAGTAGAAAATCAAAGATCTAGACCATATATAAGTGTAAATGGCAAGTGTGACATATGCACAGCGGAGAAAGCTATCATTCTACATTCGATTAAAAATTCCAGCACTTACGGAAACAACCAGCACGGAGTGATTCGGAGTTAGCAGACACTTCCACAGATTTTTGTTGAAAGTTTGTCATCGGAATAATCCCCCGGATTAACTGCTCATCTATCAACTCCCTTTATGAACCCAACTCAAGGTTTTTATCACCCAGATTTCTTCTATTTACTTTATTTTACCCTTCTTTTAGATCTTTGCAAACAAATTATTTTCACCTCTGTCAGAATATCATAAATGATTTTTCTCACTCAATGATGTTACCATCTATATTTAATTTCGACCGCATTAAGTTTAAAGGAACCGTATTATTAGAGACTTAATCCTTAACAATCCTTCACTATATCTCAACAGAACGTTGATTACCTCCCTTCAGTCGATAACATCACCACTAAAATATGTCTGCTTAATATCCAGTAAGATCAGGAGTTACATCCCCTGGTAAGGAGATCCACCATTTTAAAAATGACTGACCCTCTAACTTCTTATTCTAATGTTTCTCGGAGCAAAATTCAATAAATAAACCAAAACATACGAAAGATTAATTTTGTTTTTCAGAGATGAAACTATACAGTATCTACCAACAATACTAACTACCATTTTACCCTGTTCAATATACATATAAATTCACTCTGCATCAGTATTGAGTCCTCTCTGTTCTTCTTATGTTATCATTCTTGATAAAAATTGCAGTATACACACACACACACACACACATGTGTGCGTGTGTATACTGCAATTTTTACACACACACACACACACACACACACACACACACACACACACACACACACACACACGTGTGTGTGTATGTTATTTGGAATATTCGGAATAGTATCCGCATCTTAGTTGTTATAATCACAACGTTTCGGCATTCGGTAACTTACTCGGAATTTCGAAATGAACCCTTTATTTCAATCACGGGGGAAAATAGTTATTATTCTGTTGTCCATGCCCGGAATGTTCTCGTATTAGTTATTTATGATGAACAACTGATCAGAAAGTAAAGGCACCCCAAATTTTGACTACTCTCTTCTCTTAGTATATATTCTCTGTCAGCAGGAAACTCCCTGCGAAACTTTTATAAATAGTGATTGCTTCATTGCCGTAAGGTATTTTATTCTCCCCATCAGAATATATAACCATCATTTACCATACATCTAAACGCAGGTCTGACAGAGGAAGAGATTGTCGCTCAGATGGTGTTGTTCTTGCTTGGCGCACATTTAACAACTTCAAATGTATTGTCGTTCTTCTCTTATGTACTTGCTACTCAACCTGAAATACAACAAAAGGTATACGAAGAAGTGATGGAAGTTATTGGCGACGTAAGTTACATTAAGTTTTAGAATATATTAATTAGGTTCTAACTGTGAACGTAGTACTTATAATCTTGTAGTTACGCTTTTGTACATGAACACAACTTAACCGACCTGATGATTTAATGGATCAGCAATTCATGAATTGAAAAAGTTACATTTTGTCACTATTTATTTTTCATTATTCGAAATTACATATTGTCGGTAAATAGATACAAGGCTTTTCAAGAAATTATACAAGCAATAGATTGTAGGCATCTTATTCAAAGAGGGAAATATATCTCTCTACTTTCGTATGTCACCTATTTACAAGCGCGATACACTTAGTGAGACATAAGATATTTAAGTGTCAGCACCGCTGAAGGGAGAGGACCGTCAACGTGGGAGTAGTCAGAGAGCCTATCGACTCTCTCATCTGTGACTCAAATTCTACTGATATCGTATCAGTAGAAAGGATAACTGATAGAAATATAGTATTGATTGTTATAGAAGATGTCTACATTTCTAACTACAGTGATGTAAAATTCTGGAGTAACGTTGCTTTAGATATTGTATGACTAATGTTATTGTGACATTAATAATCTAAAACTAACTTAGCAGTTAAAATTAGTCAGTTATAAACAATCATAATTATATTTAGTTAGAAATTGCTATCAATATAGCAGTAGATGACTTGTGACTTCCATATCAACATAATCGTGTACTAGATCTTGTAAGTCTTAACTCATACGTGATGGAGTGTCAGTAATGAGTTGAATTTAATATTTCTATGTTTACAGGATGCCCCTACTTTTGAAAAATTGAATACACTACCTTACTTAGATATGTGTATATCCGAAGTACTCAGGATATATCCTTCATCATTCAGGTATTGTAGCATGGTTTTATAACGGATTCGGTTGACGGGTGTCAAAAGCTTCCGTAAACAGTTTTTATTGCTTGCGAGGATTCGTAACGGCTGTCACGAATCTCGTAAGCTGTCGTCCAATGTATGTACACGCTATAAGGACGGCGGGTTTCTTCTATCTCACTGTGATAAAACCGTGGCGGGTTCATTAGACATCACTGTGAACCTGTGGCAAACTCATTAGACTTCACTGTGAAACTGTGGCTAGCTCATGAGATATCACTGTGATCCTGTGGCAAGCTCAGCGAGGGCTCAGAGATGAGCCAGCTGATAGAGGGAAAAAGAGACAATACCTACATTAGACTTGGCGAATGAAGAAGAGCGTACAACAATCGTTTGGTGCAACAGGTACATCGTTTATTCAGGGTGCCTGGGGTCGAGAGTACTGAGGCGTCTAGGCAGAGCGTCACCTGTGGTGAAGTGCTGGTCGTGAGCGAGGTGAGTGATGGAGTGAGTGGCGAGTCGGCTGCTGTGGTCCGTTCATCTCGAAGTTCCGTGGATCACTGGTTAGCTTCGCTGCTGGGCGGAAGTTCGTTTGAGGTTTCCTTGAACGCTGGATGACCAACTTCCGGCTTTCTCGCGCCACGGCTCTTCTCACTCGCAAACGTCCCCAGTCAGACCACGGTAACGCTCTTCCAGGAGCCAAACGCTACAACATGTTGGAGATCACATCTTACTCATAAGTTACATTTTTGGCATGGTTTCTATAGCCAGATGCCCTTCCTATCTGCTATTACTTTAGAGTGTACTGGGTGCATTTTATCATGGCACCAACATTAGAAAGGTTGCCTCTACTCTTTAGAGACTAAAGAGTCATCTCTACTCTACGTTGCCTCCATTCATTCATTCACCAGTACGAAAGAGAATGTCTTGCCCCTGGCAAGACTAAAGAGAGTCCCATCTTCCCTGTGTTGTCTCCAATTGTTTGTTCCTTTCTGTCCCACACTACTGGGTAGAGAGAGAGCTAGAGTGATAGAAGAGTAATAGAAGAGAGCCAGAGTGATAAAAGTGAGAGGGTAATAGAAGGGAGAGAGTAATGGAGGAGAGAGAGACAGTGATAGACGGCTATATGAAGGTTGTTATTAAGAGACTGAATAGCAGCACATACCCAAGAGGATGATAGAAGAGAGAGTGATGGCAGAGAACCAAAGTGATAGGAGCAAGAGGGTGATAGAGAGAGAGAGTGATAGACACCCACATGATAGTTGTGGGTAAGGAGATTGAATAGAAACAGCATGAGTGAGGGTGATTTAAGTGTACATATTAAACATCTTATGGCAGCGTTATAGGGGAAGAGAGTGATAGGAGAGACAGGATGATGAAAGAAGGAGTAATGAAAGAGAGAGAGGGGGAGAGAGATGGATGTCAATGTGTGATAGAGGGGGGAATATGAGAAAGAGAGAGGGAGTGATGGATAGCAATAAAGATGGGTGATGGTAAAAAGAGAGTGATGGATATCAATAATGATTTCTATCATTGGCACAACGCCAGAAATTTTGGGGGAAGGGTAATTCGATTAAATCGATCCCAGTACTTGACTGGTACTTTGTTTATCGACCGCGAAGGGATGAAAGGTAAAGTTGGCCTCGGCGAGATTTGAACTCAGTGTAAGGAGCCAGAACAAAAACAGCAAGGTATTTTGGCCAACACTCTAATGATTCTGCCAATCCACCACTGTCAATAATGAAAGATAGAGGAGGGAGTAATGGGAGAGAGTGATGGCTAGCAATAAGAAAAGGTGGTGGTTAGAGGGGATTGAATACAAACAGATCCAATGTGTCACTATCCTTCGTTACACAGGTGGCTAGGAGAGGGAGTGAGTGATAGATGAGAGATTAATGAAGAGAGGAGGAGGACAATAGATAGTAACAAAGATGGTTGAGTAATAAGTTAGGATAAGGTAAGACAAGTTAAGGAAAGATAGAATAAGATCAGACAAATAAAGTAAGACAGGATAGGACAAGGTAAGATACGATGTAGTAGGATAGGATAAAATAAAATGGAAAAAACCAAAAAAAACAAAAAAAAAACAAGAGACAAAATTATGTATTTTATGTGTTTTCCCATATCTACCTCATTTAGAGTTCAAAACGGAGAAACAACTAGATTTATCTTTCATCAACACGAATCAAAGGGGGGATGTTCCATTATGGCAAAACTAAATGAATAATAAAAGAAAAGAAAACAGCTCACATATTTTACAGAACCAAATAGAAACTTTTGTTTAAGCAATGATATGTGTATTAACAAGCCATGTCTGGACTGATTTCAATGACTGTCTTCATGGAAACATGTTGAAGCTTGTACCATGTTTTGTATATCTGAATCTTCATCTCAACAATAATATATCAGGAAATAAAGTAGCTACATAGACAAATAAATTATGCCAATCTGCTGGACTGGTACTTGGTTTATCGACCACGAAAGGATGAAAGGCAAAGCTGACCTCAGTGGGATTTGAACTCAGAGCACAGAGAGCCAGAACAAATACTGCAAGGCATTCTATCCGACACTCTAACAATCTACCAATTCAGTGTCTTACCACTGAGTATATTAAGTTAACCTAACAGTTCATTACTCTCCAAGTTATTGTTGTTGCTTAGCCCTGATCAAGAAGACCCATGATCAAAGGCATTCCAGCCATAACCATTCCGTCTTTTTCCTAAACACAATGCACCTATGACCACATAATCCAATATGTCCTTCTTTTCTAAGATGCTAGAGTGTGATATGAGGGAATTTGACTGCTATTTCTAGTAGGTTGAGCGACCGTAGAGACTACCTTGTTGGCTCATTTCCCATAATAGAATTTGAGCTCAACACTGTAGTGCTTAGAGTCAATCTGTACTCTTCTGTGATACCTATTTACAGCTAGGCAGATTGAGCCACTGAGATTTAAGTGTCTTGGCTACAAATACATCACTGTGCTGGTGACATAATATGAATTACTGATACTTTGACTGGAAACCTGATCTCTCTATCGATTTGGTCATCTATGACTCTACAAAAAAAATAACTCTCCACCCATGTCCCAATAACTAGGTGTCCCTCTACATGCAAAACGCATTAAGCAATGTGCAGTCATACTCAGAACTCAGAAGCAAACTCTAAACCATTTCCTCCTCCTCTTTTACCACCATCTTCATAGCCTATTGATTGTAGTTTAAACGATGTACTGAATTAAAAACCTACAATAATCTCCATTCAACCAGCAATCAGAGGGTTAGGCGTTTGGATCCCAACTGTGGAACTTTAGAATTCAATGTTTATTTACTTTCTATTCCCATACATGCATACACACACCGATTTTAAATATATAAATATATAAATATATATATATACATACATATATACACATACATTTATACACACACAAATAGAAAGATACAGCGTTATCTATTTATCTATCAAAGTAATGCATTTATACACTTACACAAACCCACACATAAACACTTGTATTCCAATATTTATATCTATATAAACATATGTAAAGCGATATTTATATATACAAACAAAAATTACAAGTACATCAGAGATATACACAAGCAGGAATTCACACACACACATATATATATATATATACACACACAAATGCATTCCTATATACAAATACAAAAATATAAATTATAAATACTCCATGAAACAGACATGCTAACACACACATACACACATATACTACAAGACCAATAGATTGTTTAGTTTTATGCAACTTATTGCAACGCGTATTCATCAATGACGAACAGCGATTGTCGTTTCCTTTGCAGAGAGAGAACTGCAACTGGCAATATGACGGCAAAATTTTCCCGAAACGAGAAAGAAAGAGGCACTCCTTCCTCTTCCTCCTCATCCTCCTTTTCTTCTTCTTTAATATAAAAGAATATCATAATTGGAGTAATTCTTCAAAACAAACTTCAAACCAGCAATTTCCAATGTGTTCACTTGATTTAACATCCAGCTCACTTTTAATGCTCAGGCCTCTCCCATCATTGCCAACATCAATGAGGGTTTCAGCAAACCACCAATTTAGCCATCAAAGAACTTCTGTAATCCATTTCTTTTTGAATCTCTTATATTCAAAGCAAGAGAGAAGAGGAAATATATATATATATATATATATATATGAAAAATAAATATAAATAAAAATGAAAGAAAAAAACAAGTAGCAAAAGAAAAAAAGTGAATATAAAGAAATAAAATAGTGAAAAACAAATAAACAATAAAAAGATCTATTCACAACAGATTTTTCTAGAACCTACCGTAACCTCCCCACTCGTGTTCCTTTCAAGCTCACCCCGCTCCTCTCTCTGGCTCACCCACCCATCTATTCAACCACTATTGATGTTAGACATCACTTTTACCGAGTGGAAGGAAATATATAAAAATAAAATAAAATATTTTTAAAACAACGACAACAACAAACACAGAGGAAAAAAAAGGAAAATGAGAAAAGAGAAAAAAAAAGGAAAACAAAAGAAAACCCCCCTGAAAATATCTATATAGATTAGCAGTTAATGTTTGTAAATGTATATGAAAGACGTTAGGGTGAGATAGAAACTACTTTACAAGACTCAGGCAGAGGAGCAAAAAAATATATATATATACGGAAGGGAAGAAAAAGGACAAATAATAAATAAATTACGTATGTACATGATGATATAATGAAACGAGAGGGAGAAAGAAAAATGACAAGAACACCCAAATTGTAAACTTTGTGAATGTTAGAGTCGGGTGCATGAGGTGGTGATTGATGGTAGGTAGTGGAGAGAGTGTGTTGTGGTGGTTGATTGATGGTAGGTAGTGAAGAGAGAGAGGGAGGGGGTTGTCGGGGTGATTATGAAAAAAGAAATAGAGAAATGAAAAATCGAAAGAAAGATTGAGGGAAGAGAGACATTTTGATAAAGAAAGAAATATAGTAAGACAGAAATAGAGATGGAAAGAAAGAAAGAAATATAGTAAGACAGAAATAGAGATGGAAAGAAAGAAAGAAGGAAGGAAAGCTTGAAAAGGAGAAACAGCTTTAGAGAAAGAATTAAAACAGGATAAATGGAGAGAGAAAAAAGAAGAGAAAACGCAAAAGGAAGGTGGAAAGCTTCAAAGGGAGTAAAGAAAAGAGATAGCTGGCAAAGGAGAAAGAGAGAAATAATGATGGATAGAAAGAGAAAGACCGAAAGAATGTTTGAAAGAGAGACATCTTGAAAAGAGACCGAAAAAAAGAAGGAAAGGTAGAAAGTGAGAAAGAATAATAGACAGCCTAAAAAAGAAATAAGAGACAGAAGAAAAAATATCATAGAGAGCTTGAAAGAGAGAAAGGTATACGACCGAAATACCGAGAGAAAGTAAGAAAGATTGAAATACAGGCAAAGTGAGTAAGGTAAACAAAAAGAAACAACCCTAAATCAGCTATTGATGTCAAAAATCTTACTGAGTTTCAGGAAGTAAAGTTAAAGGATCTTGTTCAAAGAGAGAAAATATTGCTTGAACAGAAAATGTTGCTGGAGTGAAGATTTCATTCATTTCTTCATTCATTCATTCTTATGTCTTTCTTCTTTTATTTTACTTTCCTGAGTGCCCCCCCCCCCTCTCTTTCTCTATTTTGTTTGTTCTTTATGATTTATGGTTTGTGAACGAACGGTGCAATAACTAAAAAAAAAACGATGCTTTATAGAATGAAAAGCATGAAGCTGAGCTGCAAACATAGCAACTTCACTTTGCATGCTGGGACTGTGAAACTAGAAAAAGAATTAGAAATATATATATATATATAATAAAAAATAATATATGTATAAATGAAATAAAATAAAACTAGAACAAGAAAAAAAGAAAGGCATAAATAAATAAAATAACTAAAATGGAATAGAAATATATTCATAATTCTTGACGAATTGCCGAAATATCAATCATCGTGTTTATTCAAGGGTATAGAAGAAATATTATAACCTAGCAAGCAGAATTTAAACAGAATGTGTGTGTGTTTATCTATATCTCTCTCTCTCTAATGTGTTATATATACATATATATATATATATATATATATATATAATGTGTTATATATATATAATGTGATATATATATATATATAATGTGTTATATATATATATATAATGTGTTATATAT
>JAOPJM010001291.1:28789781-28804524 GCA_027124095.1 Muusoctopus leioderma
TCGAATATAACTACAAAGCAGCCTTCCACTTTCATCATTCTATGAAACAAATACCACTAACATTTATTACTAAAAACCTATCTCTAAAGTAGAAACAATAAATTCTAATCGTAAAGCTGATGCTAAACTAAGATAATAATTGCAATCATCGATAGCTTTAGCTTTCTTCTTTAGCATAAATAACATATGAGATTGTCTTTTGTAGTAGTAGATCAATTCTAACAAAACAAATCAAATCCTTATAAATCTACCACACGCAAAAACAAAGTGAATTAGGTGTGATTTGAGGGAGATTTGCTGCTATTTCTCGCAGCTCGGGCAACCACGTATACTTTCTTTCTTTGGCTAGATACTTTGTCTGAATGAAAGACGGGATGACCACAACTGGAACGCCTTTAATCACAGGTCTGCTCGATCAGGGGTGGGCGGGGGATAATCAATAACAAAACGAAGCATCTAGGCTGAGGGTGTCAAACATACTGCTCGTGCGGCTCAATTTTATAAAAAAAAATAATTTATTATTATTTTTTAATTTTAAAATATTCTGTAAAATATACTACCACCTATATGCTAACACCTCATATTCTTTGTGTTTATTGTTAATAAAGTTGTTATAAGGTATATTGACCCCATTATCCATTTACTTTGGCCTACACTATAAATAGGTGTTTTTAAGACTAATTGTCCTTATCCGGACCGCGAGATCTAGTTTATGCTTCAATCCGGCTCACAAAGCCAAATGAGTTTGACACTCCTGATCTAGAAAGTCGTTAAACCTGCTAGAAATAACAGCCAAATCTCTTTCAAATCACACCCTCCTGTCTTTAAAAGGGGAGGACACATTGGATAATGTAGTCCTAGATGCATTTAATTTAAAATGTAGATAGGCTGGTCACTTTAGGGACGCCTTTGATCACAGGTTTGCTAAACAACAACAAAGCGAAGTAAAAATCTTTGAAGATTTGACGCTAATCTTCGTAAAAATCTTTGTAGATTTGTCGCTAAATTACACTAAGAATTGTCCTCTTCTGCATGTTAATTTTAAACCTTAATTTAAAAGACGCTAGTTGCTAAATCAAATTATTTAACGAAAATTAAGAAGATAAAAATCAATATCTGTGTATAAACACACATCACACACAAAGGGAATATTTTTTTGTTAACACAAAACATTTTTTATCGACAGTAAATAAAAGAAAATAAGTAGATTCTATGTAGTTATATATGGTAGGATGGGCGTTGTTTAACCCAAGGTAAGCCTTGCTTGAGCAGACCTATGATCAAAGGCATTCCAGCCCGGACCATCCTGTCTATTTAGGTGTCCTTCCCATTTTTTAGACAGTGGGATGTGATTTCAGAGATTTAGCTGCTATTTCTAGCAGGTCGAGCGACCACATAGAAGTTATCTTTGTCTTGTGGTATGATAGTTGTTTGGAAAAGCGTCTTATAAAATTAGAAGAGAATACAAGGGAGATAATAAGGTGAGCGACCCTCAGCTGGAACTCTCTGCAAATTTACAATTAGAAGAGAATTTAAACCGAAGTAAAAGCGTCCCTGACGATAACACTCTTTCATATTTGTCATTTTCGATTGATTTTAAGCAATATTTTCTTTTTCAAAAATTTAATAAGTAATACGAGATACGATATATTTTGAACAAAATCATTAATTGGATAAATGTTTCTAAATATGTCTGTAAGTTAGAGAAAACACTGTAAGCGTGCTTTGGCGTGTTATTTTGTGGTTGTCGTGGAAACCCAGTGACAGTTGGCAAGAAGTAAAAAAATATATACAATCAGGTTAGTGATATGAAAAATATAAAACGAGCCTGCTAAAAGGCAAAATAAAATCAGTTGTTTGTATTTAATGTTTTCTTATGAATGTAAAACAAAAAGAAAAGAATACAATTTTTTTTTAACATTCGAATTTTATCATTCGTTTGAAATAGATTTAACAAATTTTATATATTTTTCTCATCAGGACATATTGATTCTCCGTTTTCTGAGAGCTGTTTCAAGCATATATTTTAAGGGATATAAATTGGAACAAAATTAGTCTTGTTTTAAGGGATCATGCACTTTATAATGTTTACGGAGAGACACTATCGAATTTGTTTCCATCTTTATTATTTTTTTTTGGTGATGGAAGATAAATAATCGCTTGTAGTAAAAATTGTAGTTTATTAAGTTATTTGTCATTCCATGTTGCTATTGCTTATATTATTTGTTTCTTTTGTTGTTGATATGTGTTTTGGATTGGATAGTTTGTTGTATTTTGGGTGTAAGGTTTGTATTTAGCCGGATCGATCTGGTGTGCAAAGTGTGGCAGTCATTTTGTCTGTTGTACGCAAACAAAAGTTGGGAGTTGGTACCTCCCTTAGAGAAGCTCTGTGTTTATGAGCGCTAGTACAGTTTCGCACCTCACTTAACTGATTCGCTTTTCGTTTGACATCTAACAATTTCGCTTATTTATACTTCCCCTTATCTCTTCCTTCGCTCTACACCCACCTACAATAACATATGTGGTCCCTCGGCCTGTCAGAAATAGCAGCCAAATCTCTCAGCAAATGGTAAAGATTAAGTCACTTACCCTCCCCCCTTTTTTTACAATTAACTTTCATTCCCAGCTATTTGATCATTTCTTCGAACAACCGCTGAGATGATCCAGCACCTGAGCACCACAAATAGCATAGACCAAGAATTTGCAAGAGTTCTCGGTGTAACCTCTCGGAAAAAAATACCCTTTCGAATGTTATACACAGTCCTGTAATTCCTTGTTGAGCACCTGTAGCAGACTTTATCTACAGCTCTTGAGTATTACTCTTCAATGAGATGCCCACCACAATTTTCGCAGCGTGAACGCTTGTATTACTTCTGAAGCGTACACCAATCTGAACCAGCGATATTTAGTTGAATTCCTCTCGGCTTGAGAGCCTCCTTCATCTTTAGCATTTCTTTCACTAAAATGATTCTATTTTAAAGTTCGTATCTTCTCTATATGTAGCTATTGTATGTGGGTGTCAAGTTGAAACGAAAGTGTAAAAAGCGGAGATTTGGTGAAAAGCGAACAGTAAAAATAATTCAGCAACATTGTTGCGGGAGCGTAAATGTAACCAATGTTTCATAATGGGTATTAAGTTTTATAGAGGTGAAATGGCTGATGAGATAAGATATTTAATTAAGTGTTGTGAATTCACTCCCGCCTTAAACCTTTCGTTCTGACTCTGAGGACACTATACGTGCCTTAGTTCACTTCCTGTGGGGAATATCTACAAGATCTGTTAATAATACCCGCAATGGGAGATTTGTCTCTTATGCGATTAATGAAATTATTAATTAACATGTAGTTTCGCATCGACTTCATGATCCCCTGTGATTTGTAGAAAGTACCGGTAGCTAATGTAGGGAGGAATGGCCAGTAGTGTTAGCACTATCGCGGCAATCGAACACTGGATATTAGGATATTAGTTTGCATCATAATGCTAGCAATGAAAACGAATGAAGCAATGTCATGTTGTTTGTATCTTCGATTTCGCTTGTGCCTCCTTCCAAGGAACATGAAGTCATTGTGACTAAGTAAGTGTCAACCGTTTTAAACAGAGAGAAAAGTATGAGTTAAGTGAAATGTTTTAATCGGAAATGAAACACGAGCTTTGATGAAAATGTAATTAAATGATGTGCTCATTTCTAATCATGGTCATTTCATCTTTAATATGGAGCTTATTGTTTTTTTAACAATTTAGAACTTATGTTATAATCATGGTCATCTCATCTTCAATATGGAGTTTTTTAAAAATTTAGAACTTGTTATAGAGATTTGGCTGCCACATTGAGTAAGTCGAGTGATTTGATAGAAATTCCTTCGTTTTTCTTATAGAGTTGTAGTTTTGTTTATCGGTTAGTATAGAGGGTAAGGTAGTGCCTATCACAATTTTTCAGGGCCTCTGAGATTGGTGGGAGGAAGGTATCGTCAGCCGAATGTTTGCAATAGAGTGGATTCCGGGCGACGGATTAAGTCTTATCACCCAAGTAGGCCTCGGCGGGATTTGAACTGAAAACGCAAAGAGTTGGAAGAAATACCACAACGATTCCGCCAGTCTGTTGTACTTTATTTATCTACCCTGAAAAGATTAAAGGCAAAGTTAACCTCGGCGGTATTTGAACTCAGAGCGCAGTGAGCCGGAACGAATACCATATAGACTCTGCCAATTCGCCGCCTAAGTCAGCCCCTATCGAGCAAGTCTTATGATCAAAGGCGTCTCAGCCGAGACCAGGCCCGTGTAAGTTTGGGGTGGGTGGGGAAGACGGACCAATTGGCATGGGCCTACGATTTTGAGGAGGCCTACTCCCCTTGTTAGCGGCAAGGGTGGGATCCTTTGGTAAAGAAGTAACTTTTTAAAAAAATATATATAAATCGTTTTAGTTCTTTTATTCTGTTCTGTTACTTTAAGTACATCATGTACATGTAAACACCCGTAACCCATACATAAATCATGTGTATTTAGCACTGATTACTAAAATATTTTATGAGTACAAACTACATTTCACATTTGGCCTGAGCATATTATCAGCTTTGCACAGGCCTGCCCGTGACTTCCGTATTTCGATTTTTAGCGTGTTACGGTGGAATGGATGAGGAAGACTTAGAGGCTCCCGTAGCATTTCAAGGGGTGATACACTTGAGGTTTTCGTTCTACAGCTATGATGCCAAATATATTATCAGGAGGACAATGGAATATTAATTCTGGCACGTATAACTTTCCCAAACTGCATTAGTGACACAGAAAGGACAGAACTTAAGTTAAGTCGTATTTACGACTTATCTTTTATAGAACGCCTTAAAGAATACTTTTCACGAAATGTTTACATTTTGTAGAGGAATTGGCAATAAGAGACTTGCATCTCTGTGTCTTGGAATTCCAAATCTCTTTGGATTCGACTTTTCTTTGCAGCTTACCAGCTCACCAGTGAGCTAGAATCAATTGACTAGAACACTTTAGCATTAAAAATGGCACTGAACTAAATACTTGTAAGCCATCTTTGTCAGACTCTCAAACATCGTGCTATCTCCATTGCCAATATATTTGATAAACTGATCAAACTGTTTAATTCACGCAGGTGAAATTAGTAGAAACAAACACCAAATGTCTTCTCGGGTATTCGCAATCAGCTCTAGCGATCCTTGAGTTTGGCACTTTAGTTTTATTTTTGTCAATCAGCAGCTAGTATCATTTCATTTGGCGGCCAGCTTGTTTGTCATAGGCTTGAGTTTTTTTGTTTTTGTTTGCGTTCATTTTTGTTGTAGAATTATTTCTTGTTACAACTACGACCCCCTCCCCCCCAAAAAAAAACTCAAGCCTATGACAAACAAGCTAGCTACAGGCACAACTTAAGAAATAAAATAAAAATTCTTCGCCGGCCGCCAAATGAAATGATACTAAACTCCTGATTGACAAAAGTGAAATTGAAGTGCTAAACTCGGGATCACCCGGTCCTGGTTCACGTGGCAATTAACCTTATTGAATTCAGGTAGTTGTCATGCCTTTTGAGAGTTAGTATTCTTGGCTAACAGTTTCTTTTGCTGAAGTTTACATTCAGATAAAAAGAAAACGTAGTTGAACCCTTATAGTAATATTTTCCTTCTGTTTTAAATACATTAGAAAGAAAGAAAAAAAATGTTTCAACTTATGTTGGATTTTTCTTTCAGTGTGTTCCCCTATTAGAAACTTATGTCGCAACCTCGAAATATTTAAAATTATTTGTAAATTTTCGTTGAGACTTTCGCGAATTAAACTCGATTAAGATGTACTCTGCCGACTTCACGCGTCTCTCTCTCTCTCTCTCTCTCTGTATATATCTCTATATATATATGTGTGTGTGTGTAAAATTTCTCTATATATACTCGAGCCTAGAGCTCACTTATTTACTCTTTATCAATGTTTTTTGTGTACACATTTAGTTTTAAATATACAAATATGTTCTGCAATCATCCTAACTTAGTCGTTAATTAATTAATTAATTGCTTAAGTTACGTATCTCCGCCGTTGTTAACTAGAAAATAAGATTACCGCATTTCCTGATTGTTGTTGTTTCGCCCTGATTGAGTAGACCTATGATGAACCGTGGCCATCTCGTTCTTTATGTATACATAGTGTATCTAGGATTACATTAATCTAATATGTCTTTTTTAAGATGGACAGGGTGTGCTTTGAGAGAGATTTGGCTGTTATTTCTAGCAGAAATAGAAGTAGTTATAACCTGAAATAGTAATTATTACCAGATATTCATTCCGATCAAATATGAGTATTGTCATTAAGTGTGTATGGAGGATGCCGGGTTGCGAAATTTTTCGCGGCCGGGTTAAAGCGTAAGTCAATAGCTGTCAAAATAATATGTTGATTGCAAGTATGAATTCTAATTTCGAGTATTATAGATTTCTTAAATCAACTTATAAGAGAAGGTTGTTCAAACATATTTTTAGAGTATTAGTGACGTGAATTAAGGATAAACGATATCATATGAAGGAAACGAAACCTCGAGAACTGACCAAGTTAAAATTATTATGAACATATTATTTCTTATCTAATGGCAGTAGAGTGACAGAAACGGTTGTTATTAACGTAGATTCTGATCTAAGGGCAGTAGATTGACAGAGACGGTAAAATGCTCGTATAAAATGTATTGCAGTGTTTAGTTACATCAAATCCCGCCTGGATAACTTCATTAGTCAACCTTCTGTGTTCGTTAAAGTATCAAACAAACTTGGGAGGGCATGATGTATCAGTGTTAGAAATCATTATTTATAATGTGGTGGCCCTCGTGGCTAATAAAGAAAGAATTATAATGTGGTGGGTAAGCAGAAACGCAAGAGCGCCTAAATGTCGTGCAGTATTTAGTTACGTTTGGCGTTCAAATCTAGCGGGAGTTGGCTTTACCTTTCGTTCCTTTGGGTTCGATAAAGTACTCGTTGTGTTCTGAGTTGAATTCATTCAACTGTAGCACTCCTCTGCCATTGTAAGAAATCATTTATCTATAGACTAATTACTATGACGTCGGTGTTAAGCAAGGACCTTGTGTGTCGAGAATGGGTTGGTAATAACAACATATCACCGAGGTTAATTACTCTGATTTTTTGAATATGCCAATTGTTTGTGCCTACTCGTGTATAATATTGCGCTTCTATTTAGTGATTCTCTCATCTCTACTTCAGCAAATACGGAAAAGTCTATGCGTTGCTGAAGAGGTCTAACAAGAACGAAACATGTCCGGAATTGTCTCTCGTACTTGTTGAACATGTGAAAAGATTAAGAGACTGGTGGGGCACAGCATAAAAGAGGATGAAATACAGAGTAACATCAACAATCCAGAATGGCTAAGAGAAGCAGCACAAATAAAACAAATTGAGGAAGTAAAGAGATATATGTAGGGAAATATATATATATATTTGTGTGTGTGTGTGTGTATCATCATCATCATCATCATCATCATCATCATCGTTTTACGTCCGTTTTCCATGCTGGCATGGGTTGGACGGGTGATTTCGGCCCGCATCGAGTTCTCATTGGAGTCGCCACTCTCCCAGACGGGTCGGCGGCCCACGTCTTGCTCGTGTTAAATGCCTTGCACTCATTCGATGTGCTCACTAGCAATAGTGAAGTGGGTAACAACAACAATTGAGCTAACGTTATCTTTTCCTCACTACATAAGTATTTCTAATTAGATTTTTAATGCTCACTACATTAAATATGCCAACACTAACTTCACTATTGTTAATAAGAATAGTTTATTTGGGGACCTGAGTAATAGTGGATCCCCTAAATTAGTGATTTGATGATCTTTTATAAAAGTAATAGTACGTACTAGACGAGTTTCCATTGTTTATAAAAAAATTTAATTGTCACAAATTTAGATTATTCACTTTGTAGTGCTCTCTTTTTGTTTTGTTTTTCTTTCATTAATTAAGGATAAAGAGTTATTATTGTGTATGTAATTAGAGATACCGCATACTTTAATTCAGAGTTCACATAGAAAGTAGTAAGGAATAGCATAGATTTCAAAATGCATAATCATCATTGTCATCACAACAATATGTAGTCTTCAGGATCCAGGTACTAGTAGTATCATTTACATTCATATATTTACTGCACTGAGGTGCTGATTAATAACCAGTTGTTTCTATGAGTAATGTTTACACCTTTTATGAATTCATTGGTTGCTTTGTTTTTATTTGCTTTCTCTGATGTATCATGGCTACTTTTCTTTTGAAGCATCTAGGTTTTGATGATTCAGACTGAGTATGAGGTTTTTTAGCTGTTTCTACAGCATTTTATAGATATATATCAGTTGAATGGGATTGAACCATCTCATTCAATGTTTCTTCTGTTGGAAAGCTTACTTAGTAGACTATGTTGACCATAAGACAAATAAGCAAACAGTTTATATTTTATGTATTTATTTATATTTTTCTTTGTTGCTGCTGCTACTATTGCTGTTGTTCTAACCGATTAACACAGCAAGTTTCCATCAAACAGAATTTGGTTTGGCTTGCAGCTGTAACTTTGTACTGCTTTATTCCTTTTACATTCTTTACAATGAGATTAGGAAGGAGAATGGGAAGACAGTTCAACAATTCATCCATTATCCTTGCTTGCAAAGATGGATTATTCTTCTATTCACATTACAGCTTATTAATTTTTCCTTAGATCTATTGCATTTATTTCTGGCTGTTTTGTTCTAAATGTTACTTTTATTAACTGATTTTGATATCTTTCATGTATTGTTTAATCTGCTGTGGGTTGTGGTGTAGGTTGCTGCTTTCCTTGATCCTCTCTGAAGCAAGATCATATAGCTGGAACTTGACAGTTCTTAAGTGCTTCTTATTGGTTCTTTAACTGTACTCATTCACTGTTGCATAAGAAGTGCCTTAAACTTTCTGTCTTTTCTGGTCCTTCCACATACACATAGTCAATATACATATGTATATACGTATATACAAGTAGTTAATCTGATGTCCATTTTTATCGATATATTTATAGTTAGACATGTAGATCTGTCTATATATATAAAAAGAATACTACATATATGTGTATATATACATTTAAGATATATTCATGATATAGTTATATAGTAACTATGTAATTGACTATTTTTCTCTTTCTCTCACTTTGTCTCCGTTTTTAAATACACATATGATACATATACACAAACATACATACATATATATATATATATATATCATTTGATTTTCAGTATTTCTATGCTAACATAGTTTGGTTAAACCTGAAATCTTGGACCATATTAGAAACTCTTGGAGCAAGTGTTCTACAACTAATGTTCACCATGATATCATACAGTAGCTATTATATTTAGTTTCCACTTATATATAAGCACACACATTATACACATATTAGTTCAGTTTACTTCAGGTGTGATTGATTATTGATGTGTGCTTCAAAACTGCAACTGCACAAGTTCAAGGGTAAAAACAACCTTTGAGCATCATTCTGTTACATGTGAAAATGTTGATGTTGTCCAAGCATTGCCTATTTTCTGTTAGTTGCTTTTCTATTCTTTCAAAAAAACCACAGTCTCTGATCTTCTTCCCTTAACCTCCCTCACAGTTCACATCTCCAGTTAGTGCAGTTGCCAGCAGCTTCCTCCCAATCACTTTAATATCTCACTGTAAACAACTTTATAGCATAGTTGTAGGCAACTAACTGCTTTCTGACCAGGCATGAGTTCTCAAAAGGAGACATCTTTGGGAATGTGGTCATCTTGCATTTTATAGACTTGATCATTTCAGTTTTGGAGTCAGATATGTAGATTCTGAGGATTTGTTTTAGACATTTCATGTAAAAACTATTGCTTTTCTTTTTATGCTTTACATACATTATACGAAATCTGGTACCATGTAAAGGTTGTGCTGATGACACAAACCATGTACACTGCAAAATTAGTCTGTATAGAGTGAGTTTGGTGGTTCTATCATGAAGTATATTTTCTATGTGCTTTTTGATCTCAGCATCCACAAGTTATCACTAGTTGTGGAATTGATATATTTGAATAGTTGGCTGGCCTTCTCCAACTGGTAGTTAAAAATATGGTCTGTAGATATTTCAGCATCTTGATCCATCACATTGGTCTTTTTTCGAGCTAATCTCAATTTCAGTGTTTTTACATTTGTTTTATTAATTAGTGAGAAGAGGAGAGACAGCACCCATGTTTGAACTTCTGACGTTGACATATGTAGAGGAAAATATGTGGCAGGGAGGGAATTTTATAGAGTTGCAGATCTTGGGTGGAATGATTGGGTAAAGTGTTTACTGTGGAGTTTGGGGAGGTGAAACACAGTAGGGAGGTCACACTTGAACTTTGTTGAAGGTCAGCAGCTGATCAGAGCTGAAGTACTTTTTGAAAAAGAAGCTTAGTCTTTGGTATTCAGTTTTAGCAATATGTTAGAAAGATCTTCAGTGATTTGAGGCCTAGCATTCATAGCAACTTTGAGGGCCATACTATCCATACATAATAAGGCTGTATTGCAAGACTGTTTCCTTGATAGTTGTAATAATTGTGTCTGTGGGCTGTTGAAGGATACTAGATTGTCATATCCCAAGGGGAGGATATTTTTGAGGTGTCTGTTCACAATATTAGTGCATGACTGATTAGGTTACATGTGAATCACTCTGTGTCAAGATTAAAGAAGAATGGAGGGTGGTATCATATACTTAGGAGTGTGGATGGTTAGAGGTAACAGGAAGTAGTTGATCAATATACAGAAGGAAGAATGTAAGAGACATAAACTGACCTTGGGCTACATGAGAGATGTTATAGTATAGTTTAGAGAGTTAGAGGCAACTTCAGAAAGCTTCTGATCCAAGAATTAAGAGATGAATAGAACTCAGAGGTAGCAACTTAGTTCTGAAGTTCTTATGTCATACAATTGAAGGGTTTGTTGATATAAAGGGCAACACCATTGCTTTTGCTGATGTTCTCAAGAGTTGGAGACCATTGATGTGTGATGTAGGAGAGAAAGTGTGTAATTTTCTTTTATTGGTTTGGTCCCCGAGACCAATGAGAATGATGTGGTTAATGTTCCTCTTGAATAGTTGCAAGTTGACGGCTGCTGGAAAAACATGGACAGTGAGGGAATTCCAGAGAACCAACGTTTTAGGGATGGAGAACTGGGAATAGTGGTTAGTGCAAAACCAGGGAGTGGACACAATATGGGTGATGAGACGAGTGTGTCAGGTGTGCCTGAGTGAAGGTGGGACAGGACCACCCAGATCTGAAGAGCAGCGGCCACTGTAACAGCTATAAAAAAAGGAGATAGCATGCCTGTGGATCAGATATTGGTATGTATTGGTTAGCAACTTCTTGCGAATCAATTGGGTGACCTATTTTTGGATGCAGTCTAGGATATCTATGTGTAGCAGAAAAAAGTCCCAGATGCAGGAGCAATACTCTACTGCAGGTCTTACCTGAGCTTTGTAGAGAGTTAGCAGTTGTTAAGGGCTGAAGTATTTTCTGGCCCTGAAGAGGAGGGGCAGTCTTTACTAAGTTGAGGATGTGCATTTTCCAGGAGAGATCCACAGTGATGGTGAGGCCTAGCATTTGCAGCAACCTTAAAGGTTCCAGTGGTATGTTTTCCATGTTTAGGGAAAGGTACAATATGTCTAGTGATTGTTTCTTTGTGCTGTTGAAGTATATAAGATTGGCCATGATCCCTTTGGAGGATGTTTTCAAGGTCTCTGTTCATGGAATCAGTGCAAGATTGGCCTGAGATGCCTAGGTTGCATGTGGATTACACTTGGGTGCTCAAGCTTCTTGATGGGAAAAGTGTGGGTGACAATACCGAACCTTGGGGCACAACATAGTAGAATGTGAATCAAAGCGTGCTCCATCAGCACATGCTGCAATGGTGCAATCTGATAGGAAGCCACTGACCCAAGAGATGGATGGAGCCCATAGGTGGGCAGTTTTACTAGGAGATTCATGTGCTAGACATGATTAATACTTTGCTGATGTCGAGTGCAACAACACAGTTTTCAACAAATTTCTCAAGTATGAGGGCCAACTGGTGAGTGACATAGGAGAGTAGGTCTCCAGTAGATCTGGCGTTATGACAGCTGTACTATGTACTTGTGATCACTGAGAAAGAAGAAAGACTTGTAGTGAAAAAAGATGTTGTTTACGACTGTTTCTATCAACATTGAGATGCTAGAAGTGAAAGTGATAGAACAGTAGCTGGCAAAATCAGAGAGGTTGTCTTTTTTAGAAATTGGACACACTGTCACTTGGTTTCTAGATTGGGATAGATCCTTGTTAAGAAAGAAAGATTAAAGATCCTGGTAAGATAGAAACCAGGTTTGGAAAAGCTTCCTGAAAGTCTGGATGTGTTCTTGTATATGTTATGTGGCTAATATATCATTAAAACATATTTCCCTGGTGAGCTGCTTACATATTCTAGTTATGGCTTTGGAATGTGAAAGTTTGAAAAGTTTCCACCATTGGATGTTTAATAAAGGTAGATATTTTCCATCAGCAAATCAAACACTGATTTTGGGAAAACAAAAAATAAATAAATGGAACAGCATGAAAATCAAAATTGAATTCTTATTTAGCATCACTGCTTATTGTGAGCACATATTATATGCTCCATTTGTAACACACCATGCCTTTAAATGTGTTGAAAGATTGAATTATGCTGAGCAATTTTTGAGGGCAGCTTATCTTAGCCAAGATTTGAAGAGACTTTCTCTGCTGACTAAATCAAAAGCCTTAGCAAGGTGATGTAGATATGCAAATACCATATAAATGTGATGCAGAGAAAAAGTCATTTAGTCTCTATATTTCTTTTCTGGCTGTCATGTCAATATAGTTTCTTGCTCAAAAAGCATATGGATTTAGAATAAATTCTCTCTCTATCTATCTATCTATCTATCTATATCAGTGTGTGTGTGCATGCACTGTTTTATGATGTGTGAGGCATCTGGTCTAGACTGCCTCCCTGACTCATACCACTCACACATTTATATATGTGTGTGTACACATGTATTCATGATGAAATAATGATGAAATAAGCAAAATAGATTAATGAAAATTTGTAATTCACTGATCTATAGAGGAAGTACAATGACCACAACCTATTTTTTATTCTACTCTGCTTTGTTCACATTTATGTTTGATTTGATTTTAAATATCTATGTAAAACATTCACTCTTATCAGCATGTTTCTGTAAATGGGTGTATGCATATGTCTCTCTCTCCCACACACGTGCGTACATATATCATACTAATTTCTTTTTCACAATGAAATGAGGTATATCTATTACAGTATAGCAAATCTGATAAGGACATTATTTCACATTCATACTTATTCCATATTCATACTTCCGTGAAGCAACAAATTACACTCCACATGAGTTTAAATATTATAGATAAACTGGAGGATAACCTTTCAAAAATGATGTGGAGGAAAGGAATAAAACATTTTGTATAAAATACGAAATGTTTTATATTTTCTATGAAGTACAGAGTTAGTTTTAGTAGATAGTGTACACTTCATGTTAAAAGAAATTTCCAATATTATTTCTGATTAGTAAGTAAAGAAAATACTGCCAATATCAATCATCAACCGGTATATCTCTCTTTCTATTTATCTAATGGTGGTAATAGTAGTGGTATCTGTTCTCACCATTTAAAAAGGAACAGTGTTTTGACAGAAGAATATATCTGTCCCTCTCTTCCTCTACCTCCTTTCTCTCACTTGATTACCTGTCTGGCTACTGATTGATTCTTGCTATTATATATATATATATATATATATATATATATCATCACCATCATCATCATTTTTATGGCCGTTCTTCCATGCTGGCATGGGTTGAACGAATGGAGCAGTATTCTACAGCCGGATGCCCTTCCTGTTGCCAGCTCTTACATATTTTTATAAGTAAAGTAGTTTTTTCACAGATCTTTAACTGTTAAACAGCTAATCTGCTGGCTGATTGTTATACATGGAATATAAACAAACGATTATTGGTAGCTAAGCGATGTTAACCATGAAGACTTCATGGAGACACACAGACACACACACCACACATACATGACAGGCTTCTATACAGTTTCCGTCTACCAATTTCATTCACAAGGCATTTGTCGACCCAAGGCTATAGTAGAAGACACTTGCCCAAGGTGCCACAGAATGGGATAGAACCCGGGACCACGTGGTTACAAAGCGATCTTACCACACAGCCATGCCTGTGCATATTGAACGAATTGCATTGTCCGTATATGTATATATATATATGTGTGTGTGTATGTATATATACATATATTCATGTACATATGTATATATACATACACACACACGTGTATATGTATATTTGTATGTATACACATATGCACATGTATATATACACAATCATACACATACACACATGCACTATATCTGTTTTCCTGTTAACAAATCTAATTTGTATGTAACTGTACATCCCTGGTCACAGATGTATACAAGGAAATTACATTGTGCCATATGTAGGTGTGTCAAGTACCTTGTAAATATTTGCTGCAGCACTGCCTTGTGTCAATAATCTTACTTCAAAATAGTTTCTTTTATGTATGTTCTTTTGTGTTATTTCTACTTGGAATCATCATCATCGTTTTTACGTCCATTTTTCCATGCTAGCATGGGTTGGACGGAGATTTCTTGAGGCAGCATTTTATGGTCGGATGCCCTTCCTGTC
>JAOPJM010001291.1:28812210-28819710 GCA_027124095.1 Muusoctopus leioderma
GCGTACCCAAATTAGTCTAAATCACTTTACACATCTCCAGTAATAATTTTTTTTTGAAATTTGTTGTCCAGTGTAATCAGAGGCAGCCTTTATTTCTCCATAAAGAACTTATTTACTACAGTTTACACTAGAAATTATATCAATAAAATTAGTCATTTCATGACCCCCTTCCCTAGAGTTTTTGGGTGAGTGTTTAACTTCAAATATTGCTGCATTGAGTAGACAAAATATTAGTGTGTTGCAGGTTCCTCTCTTTCTCTGAATGCTTACTATCCTGCTAGTCAAACTAATACAATTAAAATTAAGACTCTTACTCAGGATCTCATATGCCATAACAAAAATTGTAGTGGAATGTGAACTTACAACCATTAGCTGTTAGCTCGATTTCTTGTTTACTCAACCATTTTATCTCTTTTGTTTTTTAACAAGGGTACAAATGCAGAAAGTACTGATCCAACATTCATAAATTCAACCCCTACCAGAAGCATTGAATTAATTTCTTAAGGATCAGTAAATTACTGTTGTTGTTTTAATCTTGATAGCTGAAAATAACACATTACTCCTGTTCAGATCTAGCATAACGAAATGTATCTCACTATAATTCAGTCCATTCAAGATATTCTTCCAATATTCCAATTTTCAACTACCTAACTGAAACTAATGCCAAAAAAAGTGATGTGAAATATTGAAAAAAAATAAAAATAATACATTTATTTTATTTTATAGTTCATTTAAGTGTTTACAATTCTAATTTTTATACTGTTTTGCTTTCTCACAGGGAGGATCAAATGTACATTGGAGTATCCCACTGGATTCTAAGTCCTCAATGACTACTATTACATCAATGAAAAGTAAGAGAATGACTTGTTTTGATGTTATTATTGTTGTTGTTTTGAGGACAATAATTTTGTACCTCACATTTTCTAGTCTTAGACAACTTGCAATTAAAAACCTCAAAGTCACTGCAAATGCAAGTCCTCACAATCTCTGATCTTTCTTGGTTATCCCACATACATAACATAGTAAACACTGCTTCCTAAAATTAGCTTTCCTCTTCAGGTTCAGAAAATACTTCAGTTCTAAGCACCTGCTGACTCTCTACACCGCTCAAGTAACGACCTGCATTGGAGTACTGCTCACATCTATGGGACAATGCTGCTGCTATGCACACAAACATCTTACATCACATCCAAAAGAAGGACATCTAACTGATTGGCAAAGACTAACCAACACATTACAACCTGTGGTTGCTAGTTGTGCTGTCTCCTCTCTCTACCCATTCTATAACTACCACAAGAGCCTCTGCCTCTTTGAACTAGCTAGCTGCATATCACTTTCACTGAAGCCCGCCTAACATACTCGTCTGTCCTCCTCCTATCACCCCTACTATGTCTTGTCTCCCTGGCCTCACACTAACTGTTCCCAATCCTTCCCACCCAGAATGTCAAACCTCTGGAATTCCCTTCCCACTCATATTTTTTCTTGCAGATGTTGACTTGCAGATGTTCAAACTGAACATCCACTGTATCAATCTAACCAGTGTTGGAGGATGCCAAGATCATGGGTAAAGTCCTTACTTCCTGACTAAATCATTAAAACAAAACAAAAAAGTTGATGAAGTAATAGATAATGTTGTATGGCTTAATGAGTGTTTAAAGACTCTGTACAAGTTGATTGAAGTTCAGTCTCAGTGCTGCTGGCTGCTCACATTTCATTTTATTCCAACTTTTAATTTCCAGTTTATGAAATTGGGCAGAATTACATTAAAAAATATCCTATGAGAAGGATAATCACAGTCTTCAGACTATATCCTATCAGTGCCTCAGACTTTGCAGTAGACGTGAATATCAGTAATGTTCACTTGAAATACAGCTTTATTAAAAAGTACTTTAAAATATCTGTAGTCTTTAACTGGTAGCTTAGAAATATGAGACATGTTGTAACATATATTTGGTAAGAAATTCTGGACTTGAATTGTAATGTTTGTTAAATTACTAAGTCAAATCCTAAGATCTAAATTAACCCTTTGAGGATGAGTAATTATTATATGTTCTTATGCTATCCTTATAAACAAAATAAGAAGTAGGGACAGAATATATTTATATGCACATTATTTTACAAATATATTACTTATATGCACATTCATCATCATCATCATTGTTTTTATGTCCGTTTTTCCATCGTAGCATGGGTTGGACGGAGTGGAGATTTCTTGAGGCAGCATTTTACGGTCAGATGCCCTTCCTGTCACCAACCATACTGATTAAGCACATTATTTACATATATTCACATCTGCTTGGCCCATTCACCTTCACCCACTATCATTGTCACTCCTCACCCCACACTCCATCATACCTCCTGCCACTCTGCCTCTACTCCATCACAATGTATAAGGTGACATTGGACCTGTCCATACTCACTGGCCACTGTCTACTTTGACCCCCTCACTTA
Source organism: Muusoctopus leioderma (assembly GCA_027124095.1). Lineage (NCBI taxonomy): Eukaryota > Metazoa > Mollusca > Cephalopoda > Octopoda > Octopodidae > Muusoctopus > Muusoctopus leioderma. The sequence goes on from JAOPJM010001291.1 coordinate 28,814,662, forward strand.
CCATCATCCACCTTGGCTGCTACTCATGCCACCTAACAACCACCACAAACCATCACCCACCTACTATCAACCATGTCAAATGCTACTTGTACCACCTATCATCACCCACCTCTGCTATATCTATACTTCTGCTTTCAATACAGTCTCCTATCCAACCTCCTACCAACACTCACACCATCATCCAATCTCTACGTCCCCTCCCCCATCACACTCACATACACTCCTACACTCTTGTTATCACTACCTCCCCCATCACACCCATACTCTTACTTTTTTCATTCCGCCCTGTCATACATCACTCACCTTCTATTCACTCTCAGGTCATGTTTGTCTTCAAAGATCAAAGACTATGTATGGTAGAGAGTACACCTTGGCTTCCAGGAGACATTCCTCCCACTATCATCCAATCTCAGCCTCCGCCTCCCATACTCTTACTCTCTTTCCTTCCCACCTTCTCGCTCATCACTTACCTTCTATTCACACTCTTAGGTCATGTTTGCCCACATAGATCTGAGGTTATGTAGAATAAAGATGATGCCCTGGCTTCCTGGAGACATTCCCTCCCACTATCATCCAATCGCAGCATCTACCATCTCACCCATACTCATACTCTCCCTCTTTTACATATCTCACCTTCTATTCACACTCTCAAGTCATGTTGGCCTTCAAAGAATGGAGAATATGGAGTGTAGAGAAGACTCTTTAGCCTGCAAAAGAAAAGGCATCCTCTCTAGTGCTGGTGCCACGATAAAATGCACCCAGTGCACTCTGTAAAGTGTTTGGCAATCGATTGGAGATGACTTAGGCTAGAAAGGACTCTTTAGTTGTGTTGTGAACATGACAACCTCTCTAGTGTTGGTGCCACAATAAAATGCACCCAGTACACCTGTAAAGTGGTTAGTGATAGGAGGGGCATCCAGCCATAGAAACCAATCCAAATGAAATGTACGAGCGAGACATGGTCCCCCGACCTGTCTTGGGGAGTGGTGACTCCAAATAAGAGCTGAATTGGGCTGAAACCACCCATCCAACCCATGCCAGCATGGGAAGCGGATGTAATATGATGATGATGATGATGACGACAATGGCAACGACGATGATGACTATTTCTAAATTATATTTATATGTACATTCTTTACAAATATATTTCTAAGCCCAGATATGGGCTTACTCCCCATATCTGTCTTTAATACAGATACTTTTTGAAATGCTTAATCTACTCCAACAATTCATATATAGATATTAACACTTCAAAAGCCATCTGTCAAGAGGCATAGCAAGATGAGGAGGAATGGGGGCGATTGCCCCGGATGCAAGTGTGAAAGGGCACAAAATTTCCTCTAGCCTATCATGCCTGTTAATTAAAGTAGGGTGCCAAAAGTATCTTTGTCCCTGTGTGCTGAGAACTCTTGCTATACCACTGCACTTGAACCCTGCTTATATGTTAAAAAGCATATAAAACTAAAAACAAAATAGTTTGCATTAATACACTAAAAGTTACTGACCAATATTTTGTATATTAATATATTCAAGAGAGAAATTAACATTTCTAAGAAACATTACAATACATACATTTTTTAATCCTTTCGTTGCCATATTTCTAATGAAATACACTGCCTATGATTTTCAATTAATTTTGAAAATAATCAAGAATTTAGAGATGTTTAGTGAAATAACTAACTTTCTTGATATTAAACCGGTGTATAGGACATAACAAAAAGTTTTTGCGTAAAATTATAATGGAAGGTTTAAATTTAAATATGGACACCTTAAAACAAATCGTTTTTTTTTATCATAGAACCAGGGCCGGTTTCAAGTGGGTTGGTATCAAAAGGGTTAATACATAGCTGGAACAAATCATCTAATCTAGATGTTTGTTATGGGAAAATGTTTTGTTGTTTAGTCTGGTCAAGCTAACCTATTATAAAATGCATTCCATCCATGACCAATCCATCCTTTTTTATACAAAATGTCTCTAGCACTATATTATCTAATATGTCCTTTCTTTTTTAATGTGGTAGGGTGTAATTTTTGGGGAGATTTGGCTGCTATTTCTGGCAGGACAAGCCCTCATTGATTTGTTGTTGTCATCATTGGAGTCGCGTAAATGGTAGAGTGCTGGATTAAATGCCTAACAATTTTTTATCCTGCATAGTTTCAAATCCCATCAGGCTAAATTTAACTTTTCATATAAAAAATCACTTTTGTTATTGTGGGGGAAGCAATAATGATGATAGTGATCATCCTGATCATGATTACAATGATTATATCCATGACAACCATAACTATGACCACCAAAAGAGACTTTGCCTTGCCAATCATTCAAAAGTATTTACTGGATCTCAAGAACTCCGTTTTGTATGGAATTTGTGTGATGATTTCAGTTCTTAGACTGGTAAAACAAAATCACTTGAAACAAAACCTCTCTTGCAAATAACATGTGCAACAGTTATCAAAACAGTGTAAGATTGGAAGCAATGGTTTTTAAAACTCTTTTTACAACTATTTTCCATGTATGCATGGAGAGAATTGCTTTTTGTAAATTTTGAATTTTTCATGTTTTTAAAGCATGTGCTTTTACAACTTGCTGCTCTTTTCTTAATACTAATCACTCTACTGTAAAGTAGAAGTGGTACCTGTTGTCAACCAGGCAGAATGTGGCAAGCAGAGTAATATACTCTGCTTTGGGACACAACACAAAACAAGATTTCAACTCATGATCTGTTTCTTGAACTTATAGCCACTATCCCTGTTTAAATTAATGTAAGAGCTATGTAAAACCTATCATCATCAGCATCGTCATCATCATCATTGTCATTTTTATGTCCACTTTTTCCATGCTGGCATGGGTTAGATGAGATTTTGTTGGAGCAGTATTCTATGACTGGATGCCCTTCCTGTCGCCAAGCCATTACTTATAGGGTATTATAAGCAAGGTAGTTTTTTTCACTGATCTTTCACTCGTCGAACTGCTAAGGGTGCAGGCACTTTTTTATGCGGAGCATAAACAAAGTGTACCGGAAGCCCAAACAGTGTCAATAATGAAGACTTAGTGGAGACAAGCACACATACACACACACATATATACAATGAGCTTCCATTCAGTTTCCATCTACCAATTTCACTCACTAGGCATTGGTCGGCCCAAGGCTATAGTAGAAGACACTTGCCCAAGTTGCCATGCAGTAGGATAGAATCCGGAACCACGTAGTTACAAAGTGAACTTCTTAACCACACAGCCATGCCTGCACCTTCACAGCCATGCCTACACCTTCACAGCCATGCCTGCACCTTCACCTCGTCATAGTAAACTATTTGTTTCTACTATGTCTATATATGAGTAGCAGCTTACTAGTTCTTTCTGAAAGCGATTGCTAAAGGCTGATAAATTTTCATTAACCTTTCAAAATTCCAAACATAAGGAGAAAATTTCCCAAATTTGTAAAACTCTATTCAATGAAGTTTAACTATCTCCCCATATTTTATTTTACAGGCTTAATTGATGATTCTCAAAGATTAATTCAGTCTAATGAACGCTATGAAGTAAGTATTAAGTGTTTTAAACAAAACTATACAAAACTATTCCATGCTATTCCATTTTCTATTAAAAATTTGATCCTGGTCAGAGTTTCAATGATATCAAACAGTGCAGATTAAACCTGCTTTTGGAATCGAGCTTCCATTCATGTCTTTTATAAACACTCCTCTTTCATCTGTCTATGGGGAACTGGTAAATATCTGCACATTTTTATTGTTTTTAAATTACAAAAGAATGATTGAAATTTTTGTAATACAAAGAATTGCTTTTGTTTGTATTGATATGCGTTATGTTTATAGCAGTATATTTTATAGCTAATAAACCTCATTTCAACTGAGTTTTTATTTAGCTTTAGATGATATTCTTTTGATTAAATATCAGGTTGTAATGTAATTAAATTGTAAAAGAATGCTGTTGTATTGTGGTAAATTGTAATCATAAATTGTAATATAATAAAGTGCAAATATAACATAAAGCCGTTGCAATAGCAATAAAGTACAATGACTTCTAAGCCATGACAATGACTTGTTTTATTGACTATCTGTTGTTGTTGTTCAGCAGCAGGCAGCAGTATTTCTTACCTTACATTTCTAAATCTAAAGCTACAGTCAATTGTGAGCAAAATTACATTTAAATATTCCCCTTATAATAAAAATTCTCTTTGAATGCACAATACTAAATATTAATTCCGTTTGATTGAAGGAAACTCAAACAATTAATTTTCTCGGTTTGTTTCTAGCTTCTCAGTCAAGAAGGACAGTTTATAATAGACTGTATGATGTCATTGTTATTGAATATTGTTTAGATGATGTATAAGGCACAAATTTAATTAAATATTTCTTGTTAAAAGATGTTTGGGAAAAGTTATAACTTGAAATGAGTGGATAATATGTTTATAGTAGCTATATATTTAGTGAACATCATACAGCTAGCCAAGTCTGTGACTCAGCCTTGATTTCCATTTGAAACTATTTTCTGTTCAGTTTCACAGATATTGTCTTTGGAAAAGGCATGAATGTCACAACACCTATTCACCTCTATCTTAAAAATGTCAGATTGCATGCCTACTGAGAAAAGGCAGTAGGAAAAACTCCAGTGTATCTTTTTTTGGTACACCTTGATAAAGTTATAGTAAGTTATATCCGGAAATAGATATGATACTTTTATAAGAGAGTAACTACATTTTTATCACAGGGAAGTCATATAAATCTGTTTAGATATCATAATTTTACAGAGGTGTAAATTTATGGAGTATACGAAATGAAAATTTATAGCAGAAATTCTTTCCCCAGTGTATTAATGATATAAGTTAATTCCCTGTTGTTTAAATGAATTCTCTATTGTAGATAACACCCTAGAAAGCTTTGACAGAAATGTGATAGGGATAATAATGATTAGATGGTTGGCATGCATTATATTAATGGTCAGGTGGTTAGAAAAGTTGGAGGCATGTTGGAAGCTACTAAAATTAAGACTTGCAAATGATTCTCTCCTAAAACTTCCCCAGAAGT
>JAOPJM010001291.1:28823759-28836105 GCA_027124095.1 Muusoctopus leioderma
AGAGAGAGAAAGACAGAGACATTTACAGCTACGAAAGACGTAAACAAACAGATACAAACACACATATATATATATATTCATTTCATTTCATATCTGTTTTTCCATACTGGTATGGTTTAGACGAGTTTATTTTGGTGCAGTGTACATATATATATATACACACATATATATGGCGGTACAGAGTTTTGGAGAAGACACACCCACATCTGTAAGCGAAGCGAAACAAATGTTTAAAATGATCTAGTGATGGAGGCCAGGTTGTATAATGTATAATATATCTACATCTGGGCTTCTCACCCATTATGCTCCTGTTAGCTCTCCATCCATTGTTCCCCTTCTCCCACCTCTTTGATATCCTAATATCTCTATTACTCACCACCCATCCTCACTCCATTCATCCTACCTCTTTAATACATCCTCATTCCTTATTACTCACTCTCTCCTGGTGGCTGGGATGTAACACTGGATCTCTCACCTAGTATACTCCTGTTAAATTCCCATCTACTTACTACCCTCTGATATATTGCCTCCTATCCTATTCACTGTACCACACTGCCTGTGTTACAAAGAATAGAGTTTGTGCTGCCCATCCATCCTCACCATTATTATTATCCCCCCACCCCACCATCATACCTCTTAAAAAAGCTAAGCGAAAAATAACTGAAGGAGGCCACTGGCATGAATTTGGATTACAAAATTGACGGGGGTTGTATTGAATGTTGTACACAATAATGTCTTAATTTATTAAAATTTCCCTCACAGGTAGAGAAGGGGAACTAATTTCAAGAAATTAAGAATAAATTCACAGTTGAATTAACACACGTAGAAGAAAAAGGATAATCTGATCTCTGTTTTGGAGGTGAGAGACTGCTATGGACATGTTGCAGCCTTGATTTTGCCTCATCAGCATAGCATTGTCCTACTTGCTTCAGAAGTAGACAATTTAACATATACAAAAACAGTTTAGTATATTCTTGGCCAAGGATAATTTCCATATTTAAAACTAAAAGGAGCTAAGAGAAAATAACTCCTAAGTGTCATACCAACGACTGGAATAGCAGCATTAGTGTCAACTGCTACAAGGGCAAAGGAGGAGCACTACAAAGAGGGAATTACAGAGGTATCAAGCCACTAGACCCGGTCATAAAAGTTACGGAAAGAGTTATAGCACAATTAATCAGGAAGAGAATTAGACTAGATGAGATGCAGTTCAGTTTTGTGCCAGGAAGAGGTACTACCGATACCATCTTGCTTGTCAGACAACTGCAGGAGAAGTACTTAGCTAGAAATAAACCCCTATACCTAGCATTTGTTGACCTGGAGAAGGCCTTTGACTGGGTCCCATGCTCTGTAATCTGGTGGTCTCTAAGAAAACTAGGAGTAGATGAATGGCCTGTGAGGGCCGTGCAAGCCATGTACAGTGGTGCCGTCAGCACAGTGAGAGTGAACAATGAATTCAGTGAAGAATTTAGCATGCAGGTAGGGGTCCATCAAAACTCAGCCCCTTCCTGTTTATTATAGTCTTCTAGGCCATAACAGGGGAGTTTGAGACTGGCTGTCTGTGAGAACTTTTGTATGCAGATGACCTGGTTCTTATAGCTGATTTGCTTGAAGATTTAGAGAAATTCCAGACCTGGAAGCTAAGCCTATTATCAAGAGACCTCAACGTAAACATAGCAAAGACTAAAGTTTTAGTAAGTAGGAAAGAAGACAGGATTCTAATACTATCAGGGAAGTGGTCATATTTGATATGGAGAAAAGGAGTAGGAAGAAATTCCATACAGTGTACCCAGTGTAAACTATGGATGCATAAGAGGTGTAGTGGGATCATAGGCAGGCTGACAGAGACTGTAGACTTCGTATGTGGCAGATGCACAAGAGTAGTTAGTAGTAAGAATACAGTAGTAGTTAGTAGTAAGAAATAAATTCCTTCAAATGTTCGGAAGTCTCATTAGAAGTAGTCAATAGCTTTTGTTACCTTGGTGACCTAATTAGTAGTGAGGGTGGGTGTACCAGAAGTATAATAGCCAGAGTAAGAATGGGATAGAGAAAGTTTAGGAAGCTACTACCTCTGCTGGCAACAAAGAGCTTCATTATCCAAGTGAAAGGCAGACTGTATGATGTGTGTATGAAGTGCAATACTGCATGGTAGCGAGATGTGGGCCATGAACACAGAGAACCTGCGAAGGCTAGAAAGAAATGAAGTAAGCATGCTTTGCTGGATGTGTAACATTAGCGTGCATGAACAATGGAGCACAAATAAGCAGAGAGAAAAACTGGGTATAAGAGGAATCAGATGTAGCGTGCAAGAGGGAAGACTATGCTGGTACAGACATGTGATGTGTATGGAAGATAACAGCTGTATAAAGAAGTGCCGAATGTTCAAAGTGGATGAAACCCATGGATGAGAGAGACCTGGGAAGATATGGGACAAAGTGCTGGACCTCACGAAGAAGATGACAGAGGACCACGATGGTTGGCGGTATGCGGTACTAGAGAAGACACACCCATGTGTAAGCATGGTGAAACAAATGTTAAAATGATGTAGTGATGGAGGCTAGGTTTTATAATGTGTAGTAATATCTACATCTGGGCCTCTCACCAATTATGCTCCTGTTAGCTCTCCAGCCGTTCCCCCCTTTCCCCGCCTCTACAATATCCTAACATCTCTATCACTCACCACCCATACTCTCTCTTTTCATCCTGCCTCTTCAATACTCTCTCATTTCTCTATTACTCACCCTCTCCCGGTGGCTGGGCTGTAACACTGGATCTCCCACCCATTATACCCCTTCTTAGTTCCCAGTTACCTACTACCCTCTGATATATTGCCCCCTATCCTGTTCCCTGTACCACACTGCCTGTGTTGCAAAGGATAGAGTTTGTGCTGCCCATCCATCTTCACCCATTATTACTGTCACTCCTCCCAACCATTACACCTTTACCTCTTCCTCACAACGTGTAGGTTGGCATTGGGTATGCCTGTGCCCATCCACCACCTGTTACTTATACTCACCTGCACTAGGGAACATTTAGCACTGTTACCTACCACCACCCACCTCTGCTGCTATTCATCACATGATATCCCCCAACCTATCATATCCATGACATATCTATACCACTGCCACTCATATTGTCTTCTATCCAACCCTTACCAACACCCATTATGTAGCTACCACTATCTTTCTCACATTCCTCTTCCACTTCCTCCTTACCACTAAACCCCCCCCATCACGCCCATACACATACTCTTTACATTTCCCTTCCGCCCTCTCATATATCACTCACCTTCTGTTCACACACTCAGGTCATGTTTGCCCTCAAAGAATGGATGCAATGTAAAGTAGAGAGGACTCATCAGCCTGCAGGTGACCAAAGCATCCTCTCTAGTGCTGGTGCCACAACAAAATGCACCCAGTACAATCTGTAAATTGGTTGGTGGCCGAATGGGAGACAACATAGGGTAGAGAGGACTCTTTAGTTGTGTCCAGGATATGATAACATCTCTAGTGCTGGTGCCATGACAAAATGCGTCCAGTACACTCTGTAAAGTTGTTGGCGATCGAACAGAGAAAACATAAGGTAGTGAGGACTTGTTAGTTGTGTTGGGGACATGACAACCTCTCTAGTCACATCTCATTCTTACTTACCTTCTTACATACACTCTTTATTATTCGCAGACTCTTTATCGCTCTTCCTTGTTTCGTTATTCTTTCTTCCTCTTTCACTCTCACTCACTGCATCTTTCCATCTCTCTCTCTCTCTTTCACTCTCTCTGTCACTCAACCAATTCTATCAGTTTGTATCTTCCTTTGATTCTTTTGTCTCTCCAAATTCTTTGACACATGTATGTTCTCTCTCTCTCTCACACTATCCATCTCCCTGTCTCTTCTTGGCACTATCTATTCAGAACTGTTATTTCTTTCTTTCTATTTCCTTGTTTACCCCCCATTCTCTCTCATCCAATCACTACTTCCCTCATCATACTCATACTTCATCCTGTATGACACCTTGGGCAAGGGTCTTCTACTATAGTCTCAGGCTGACCAATGGTTTGTGAGTAAAATTGGTAGACAGAAACTAGATGGAAGCCTGTCGTATATACATGTGTGTGTGTGTGCGTGTGTGCGTTTCTCCATGAAGTCTTCATTATTGACATCGCTTGGCTACCATTGCATGTTGTTTACGTTCCTTGTAAAACAATAGACCCACAGCTTAGCAGTTCAACTGGTGAAGATCGGTAGAAAAAACTACCTTACTTAAGAATAAGGGTTAGCGACAGGAAGGGCATCCAGCTGTAGACTACTACTACAAAAAACAAACTCGTCTAACCCATGCCAGCACGGAAAAAATGGACGTAAAAAAAAATAAATCTGCTAGCTTGTAAAGTGTTATTGTAGTAGAGGGCTGCCTTATCAAATATTTCCTTATTGGAGGACAGTCTGGAAATCTTTCTGTTAATGTTGTTGAGGAGGTCCTTAAAAACATGTAAACATAGACTTTAAGCCTATGATAATAGCTTTGAGGATAACAACAACAATAATGGTGCTATATTTTCCCTATAGTAGATATCATTAGGTATGATGTAAATGACTCCTATGTAGGCTGTGTGTCAGTAAGTCTTTAATGAATTCTGCCTATGAATCAAGGTAGAACATCATAGAAATGTATATCTAACTATTCCCAGGAGAACAAGACTGATTGACTTGATAATATTTTTATGAATTTAAGATTCATTAATTCTTCAATAGATATTGTGCAAACATGAAATAGTGAAATCTCTTCTATAAACTGTGATTTAATTTTGTCTCACTTTTCTAATGTCCTATCAATTAATAAACTTAAAATGAAATTTCATTTAGCCACTTCTGCTACAGAATATTTGCAGAACATTCAATACTTAATTATTATGACAGTCTCTTGGGAGGTTATTTCGAGTCATAGCTGTTTAAATTATAATTATTACTACAAAGTTTTCTAGTTTCCTAAGGATATTTTCTCGCTTTTGCTTTTCACTATCTCAGGTTTTACAAGTGTCTAGTAACAGGAACGGTTCTGAGTGTATCTTTAAATTTGATATAGGTGATCTAAATTATGTTAATGGGAATGAAAACATTTGCTTGTATGAATTTCAGAGTTGTACTTGTTGGACAAGTGACTAGATTTGAGACTGTGTGTTGAAACCAAAACAATTACATCGTGGATGAGTCATTTTAGCCACTTAAAACACACACAAAAGCTGATATATTCAATTCATATTTATTTCATGAGGTGTCAAAATATATATGAAGAGAATATATCAGCTTTTGTGTGTGTTTTTAAATGGCTCTTCCATGATGTAATTGCTTGTATAAATTATTTGGTAAAAAGTAAGATATATATGATCTTATTTGATTTAGTGACAGGAGAGATTACAAAAATTTGTAACAGTCATATAGTAACTCATCAGGTGTAGTTATACTTGTGGACGGGTATTAATTTCTTTGATATTCTGTAGATAAACAATTTGATTCTGTGTTTGACAGAGAATTGTATAACAAATGGGTTTATTATGACAGCTAATGAGATGAAAGGAGTTTTATTGATATCTAATCAACAGTATTAGCTGGGGTAACAAAGGAGATGATAGATGAGTCATTAAATCATCTCAGAAACATAACACTCCTGGGATTGGTTTTGCAACATCCAATTTTCAAAATATGTAGTTTGTAAAATTGTGTCATTTTTTAATTTTACAGATCTTGGATCGTAAAAATGCAGAAATTGAAGAACTGAAAAAAAATTTCAGTGAGAAAAGAAATGAACTTGAAGAAACTCTGTTTAAATTAGAAAATGAAGGTGTGTATGTGTATAGAATGTATAAATGTATTCTATTTTAATACAGGTTTAGGAGAAGGCTGAAGTGTGATTGTTGTTTTGTGTTGGAGTCCTCAGTATACTTTATTGCTGTCATTATCATTCTTTTATTGTGATATTGTGGCTGCTCTTACAGCTGATTTTTTGTGAGAACACTGTTGCTGCTCAAATAGACTTATGGAACAGAAATAACCAATCAAATACTTTTTCTTTTTCTGTATGGTTAGTCAGGAGAGAAGGCAGGGCCCTTCACCCTTTTTCAGGGCCTCTGAGACTGGTGGGAGGGAGGGAGAGAGGAAGTTATCCTTAGACTAGAGACCTAGCTGAAATGCCTACAACAGAATGAACTCCGCTAAAGGCACTCAAGGGCGGCCAGGTGGTGGTGTTAAACCGGGTGACAGTATAAGTCTACCACTCAAGTAGGCCATGGCAGGATTTGAACTCAGAATGCAAAGAGCCCGAAGAAATACCGTAAGGCATCTTGTCTGATGCTCTCATGTTTATGCCAATCCACTACCCTAGACTAGTACTTTATTTATCTACCCTGAAAGGATAAGTTGATCGGGGGTGGGGGGTGGGGGTGACTGCAACTCAGAAGTCTAGCACCCTGGATACTTTCATCTGGTCTGGTCTGTGACCATACTACACACTCCATCATGCATTTGTTGGTGGTGTAGAATACAGTATAATATTAATAATGCTTTTTGCCTTGCTGCTTCTTCTAAATTTAAAATCTTTACTCCATGAGTTTAACCTGTCCTGCTATGCTGAGTAACTGACATGTTATCTGTAGAGATAAAAATAGCACACTAAATAAATATAATAGCTGAACAAATAGATTTAAGTGTCTAATTTGTGATAGATTGATTTGCAGGTACTCTGTAGTGTAATTGGTGATGTGGTTGCCTGGTAAGTGATAGCCATATGGTTTGAGTCTCATCAGTGGGCATGTTTCTCCTTTCTGTTTCAAATTGGTGTTTATAATGTCTAATATCACTTTATATTGAAAATCTTTACTATGAATTTTGTTAATGTTGTTGTTGTTGTTGTTCATTTTCATGCCAGCTAGAATTGGTATTGGCTGGAAACAAGAACTGTTCATATTGAGAAAATTATTTTCTTTCTGTGGAAAAAAATCACTTCTATGTTAGTAGTATGGCGCTATATACCAATTACAATGGAAAATAAGAATTGGGTATGGAAGTACAATAAGCTAGTGTTTGATGGCAGTAATATCCAGAGAGTGAGAGCTGACAGTGTAAAGGTGCATGGCCTAGTGGTTATGCTATTAGGTTCACGATCGTAAGGTCGTGGGTTTGATTTTTCAGTTCGGGAGGCACGTTGTGTCCTTGAGCAAGGCACTTTACTTCACATTGCTCCTATCTGCTCAGCTGAAAATGAGTACCAGCAGCAGCTCTGCTAGCGCAGCCCTCTCTCTCTCTCTCTCCAGCTGTCACATCCCGGATGTTCTGCTGGGTCAAGGGTTGGAAGGTAAGAGGGTGTCTGTATCTGCTCACGACTGCACAGGCACCCAAAACCCTTAGCGAAATCATGGTGTATGCTTATACCAGGTCATCTTCAAATTCGAGAGACGGCTGTGGTTTTTTGGGGAGCTGGCACTAATCTGAGAGAGCTGAAAATTTAAAATGTGGTGGTGGTGGTGATGATGAAGAGTGATATTGCTGTTGATGTTTACAGTGTTGATGTTTACAGTGTTGATGTTTACATTCAACAAGATGGTTTAACCAATTCAGAGGTTTACTTACTAAGATAGGAGTGATGCTGAGTTAACAGAATCAACATTTACTCTCTTATATAAATACTTTCTTACCTTATGGAATTAATCAGACTTCATATTCTTTCAATGTAAAGAACTAAACATGACAGAATAGGATTATGAAAAAAATATAAATGCATTGTTGAAATATTTGATAATTTTGTTAGTCTTGAAAGCAAAATGAGCTGATAAAATAATACACTCTTGGGAGTAATATTTTATTGAATTAAGAACTAGTTTTCATTGAGTATAAAATAGGTTTCTTCACAAAAACTTACATACACGACTGATATATAAATGAAAGCATTACATATGTGGTTTGGTTTTCATCAAATCTCATATATAATATTTTACTGGCAGCTAATTTTTCTTTTCTCAAAAAAGTTAACTATAAAAACCCACATTCCTAAAGTTACTGAATGATTCTTTATAACTATATAATGTTACCAATGTTGCTGAAAAAAAGGTAGCATGTACACATTTATTATATGGTTTGTACAGAAAAGAACTTTGTAGCTGCAGTTTTGATTAGATCTTGGAAACTATGAGGAACTTTATAATTCATATAGGTGTTAACTACATGAGCATGCATACTTTTCTGTTGCTTTTATGTTATATTTATAGAAAAAAGTTAAATATTTTTAGCTATAAACAATATGTAATTTGAATGACCTTGTAAGCAATCAAGTTACCATTAAAACATTTTTCTTTTAGACTTACTTCTGGGAGAAATGACCATGCTCATAGCCATTGTAGGTTCTCATGAAGCAAAAGATGAGGAATTATTGAGCATCTGAATGTTAAATACTGAGATGAAAAATATTTAGGCAGATAGCCTTAGATTGTACAGATACGAGAGTAGAAAATATAGTCAATCTGCTTGGTTGAGGTGTGTAATATCACATTGATTAACCATTGCCAAATAGCTTTTAAGAAACAGTTCTTACTGAGTAGTGCTCATCTTATTTTTTATTTAGTTGGTGGAGAAAAGACAGTGGCCAGACTGGTGATATCAATGTGGTTGATGTTCAACTTGAACTTCTGTAGGTTGATACCTGTAGGGAAAATGTGGACAGGGAGCATTCCAGAGAATTTCAGTTCTGGGGATTAAGAATTGAGCAAAGTCTTTAGTACAGTCAATCAAAGTAAGGATGCAGAGTGGAAGACAGGAGTGTGCATCAATAGGCTCGAGTGAAGATAGTGTGCAGCTCCAGAAGAGCAAAAGCCATTGTAGTAGTGGTAGCAGAGGTAAAGAGAAAAAAAGGCATTCCTGTGAACTAGTACTTATAGCATGTTGGTGAATGAGTTTTTGCCAATCAAACATATGACCCTCTTCTGAATGCTTGTGTGTGTAGCAGCAGCATCATTGTAGATATGTGAGCAGTACTCATATAGGTCACCATTGAGTTTTGTAGAGGGTCACCAATGAATCAGACTGAAGTATTTTCTAGCCTTGAAGAGGAAGCCTTTTGATGTAGTAATATTATATAAGGGAGATTGCCATGAGATATCATCAGAAATTGTGAGGCCCAGCATTTGTAGAAGTCTTGAGGGTTTTAGTTGTTGGTTGTTCAATAGAGATTGTGTCTGTACAGTTCAAGGAGACTAGGCTGTCATGCCACCAGTGAAGGATGTTTCAAAATCTCTATTTATGAAACAGTACAATTCTGGTATGACATTTCTATGTTACATGTGGATGATACTATGTGAGGCAGATTAAGGAGGAGTGAAGAATGGTATCATTTGCATAGGAGGGTGTGTGAGTATGTGTGGTTAGAAGCAACAGTGAGTAGGTCACTAATATAGCAAAGGAAAAGTTTGGGACACATAACAAAGCCTGAGGTACACTAGAGTTGACAGAATGTGTGTCAGCAAGAGCTCTGTCAGTGCATACTGCTATGAAGCAATCTAACAAGAACCTTTCAATCCAATATGAGAATCGGATGGAGCCTGTAGGCAAACAACCTAATAAGAAGTTTCTCATGTTAGACATGATTGAAACATTGCTAGTGTCAAGGGCAACAAAATTGCTTTCATTGAAGTTCTTTGGTGTGTGACATAGGAGAAGAAATCTTTAGTAGATCTAGCTTTACAGAGATTGTACTAGTGTTTACTGAGAATGCAATGTTGGAAGTGAGAGTATTAAGATGGCAGTTAGCAGGGTCAGAGAAGTTTCCCTTTTTGGCAATGGGACATGCTGTCATGTGTTTCTATGAATTAGAATAGATTCCTGTAGAGAAAGAAAGATTGTAGAGTTTGGTGAGGTTAAGAGCTAGCTGTGGAGTCACATTGTTTGAGGGTAATAGAAGGGACACTCTCAGGATCAGTCGTCTTGTTGGGTTGGATGATTGTAGAAGTATTCATATTTGGTGACTATATGTATGTGGTAGTGAAACAGGTAAAGAAGTCAAATTTGGGAAGAGTTTTAGGGTTAGGTTTATGACATATTTATGTGTTAGCGATGACATATTTATGTCAGTGAGGAATGAGATGTGTGGTTTGCATGTTTGTTGGCAGTAGTGGATTGGACCATTGTTGGACCAAGGTTCACATATATTGGTGTATAGGAGGAGGGAGAGTTGTCCATCAGATTGTTTCTTGTTTTATTTTTGTTGTTGTTGTTGTTGTTGTTGTTGTTCTTTTGTGACTTGCTCAGCTTGCTGCTGAGAGGTTACCTGCTAAACGCTTTGTAATAGCGGCCATAACTTAATAAGTTACCCCGCTTGTAGAATACTATCATTTATTTTATTGGTACTAAGGAGAATAAAAGAAAAGTTAACTCTGAACAATTAACCAATCTGCTTGTGTGTCATTTAACTTATTTGAACTTGTACCCTATGCTATTCTACAGCACTTGTTTCTACTATGTATCATCACTCAAGCCAATGAGGCACCTCTATGTGGTCACTTCACCTGATACAAATAGCAGCAAAATCTCTCTTGAATCTACACCCTGCCGTCTAAAAGAAGAAGAATACACTTGGATGATGTGGTTCTGCATGAAGTGTGCCTGGGAAAAGGATAGGAGGGTCTTGGCTAGAATGCTTTTGATCATAGGTCTGCTTGATCAAGGTAACCTAGAGTTAAACACCAACAACTTTATATCGCTTACTGCCATATAGATAATTGAAAGTATTGGTACAATTTGTTAAGTTATACCAGATATATAAATGCTATACATACTACACATATAGTATATTACTATAAACCACAAGTGGATGTGAAATGACACCTTGTAAAACATAATTGACTAACATAGCGCTTCTATCACTGATATAGCACAATATATGTGTATGTGTGTATGCATGTGTGTGTGTGCACCTATATGTAAGTGTTCTAACATCTTGTGATATAAAATGCAACCATGAAATAATACTACTACTACAACACACACACACACACATATATATCTAGAGAGAAAGAGAGAGATAGCATTAAAAATATTCTCTTGTTATCTTCAACTAAATGAAGTATTATTATCTTTCATTGATTTCTTTTTGTTTTCTACTCTTAGTCAAATCACTAAAAATGGAAGTAGAAAAAACAAAAAAGAGCAAAGATAAACAGATTGAAGAGTGTAAGAAAGAAATGGAAAATATGTATCAGATGAAGAAAAGTGAATGTGACAAGAAAGTGAGTTTCTTCTTTTTCTTTGACTAAAAAAAAAAGGTGTCTTATTATTTCAGTACTGTTAGAGTAATTGATGAGATAGAGTTTGAAATGGCTAAGTATATCTTACAAAACAGGTGGTTTATGTATTAGACTCTTTGGCACATGTTATTGCATCTTCTAAAGAAGATAAAGACATCTCTTAACTCATCATTTTGTTGGTTGGGAGAAGACTGATATAAGAGTTCAAAAGAAAGTTTGTCAGGTTGTAGCTGAAGCATAATGATATTCTGTCTCTGTCTTTGTAAATGGACTGAAGTGTTGTACAAACATTTCACTGATTCAGTATTAAAGGCTCCAACCTGGAGCTAACACATGACATCAGGCCACTAAGTAAAATAGGTGTTCCTGTGACATTATAGATGTTAATATAGACGTTTTGGTAAGATGTTGGACTACAAGTCAGATTAATTACAGACCATGGTTTACTCAATATGAACTCTACTCCAGTGAGTGAAGTAGAGCTGCAGTCTTTCATAAATATCTTATAATAGATGTCAGATAGAACCTGAGGTTAGTGTTTATTTTGAGTTTTTTAAAGAAAACTATTGGTCTATCTCCTCTCACAGTTGATAAATTCAAACTGAAATAGTAATAATAATAATAATAATAATAATAATAATAATAATAATAATGGAGAGAAAAACCACTCCATGGCCAATACCCTGCAAGGCTCAACAGAGAATAAGTAAGCCAGAGTGAGAGCCAGAAATGACTCAAAAGCTCTGGATTAAAAGCAGAAACAAAAGGCCTGATTCTAGCAACACAAGATCAATGTCTAGTGACAAATAATTACAGGAATAGAATAATGAAAGGAGCGTCTAATACCAAATGCAGACTATGTAATTAATACTATGAGACTGTTGACCACATCATCTCCGGCTGGCCAATTCTTGCCAAGTCTGAATACATACATAGACATGACCGGGTTGGCAGCTATATCCACTGGGCAATATGCCAACACTTTGGTGTAAAAACCGACAAGAAGTGGTATAAACATGTACCAAACACGGTACATGACAACAACCTGGCCACAATCTTGTG
>JAOPJM010001291.1:28861634-28874120 GCA_027124095.1 Muusoctopus leioderma
AATGGAAAAAAGCACACAATGCTGCACACACCTCAGGAACATGGAGGTGCACCTGGTGGTGCAGTAGAAAATCACATGAAACTGTCAGAAAAAGATAATAATAATAGCAATAATAATGATAATAATAATGAGGTTATTGTATACAAATAGACTGGACAGTTAGTCAAGTTGGATGTAACAATTTCTGATTGCTACACTTAGATAACCATTTCCTGAGCAGACCATAATGAAATATGGCATATTTTGGGGTACAAGACCCACAATTTGATGCTAAACCTCAATTGGCTACCTCAGTGGTATATATTCGTGCAAGCAGAGTTGACTAGGACTATTTGAAAGTAAACTACTAAAACTACTATCATCAACACCTTCACCAATGCTACTACCATCTCCACTTATAGAAACCACCATCACTAGACTGTCAATGAAACTATCTATCATTGCTACTACTACTACTACTACTACTACTACTACTACTACTACTACTACTACTACTACTACTACTACCATCATTGCTAGAAACTACCATCACTGTTTTTAGCTTTACTTGTTATGCTGTTATAGGACAAATGATTCTGTTGATAGTCTTCCACTATTTCTCCAACTGTTCTTAAATAGCTTCAGTTCTCTGAGACAATCTTTTATTTTTGTATTCTCTACTCCATAGCATTAGCCACTAATTTATAACATTCATTTCCCAATAGTCATCAGCTGTTCTCACCTCATTTCATTCCCATAACAATTAAATCTCACTTTTAATTTCTAAACTTCTAATCTTAAGCTCTGCAGATTAAAATCATGCTTCCATCCATCTTCATTTAGATTTCAAGTTCTCACTCTGGCTCACTATAAGTTTTTTCAAACACACAAACAATATGTGCACAAACACACAGACATAAACACATACTCTCTCTCACTCACACATACACCCACTCACATGCACATATACACACACTTTCATGCACACATACACACACACTCCCCCCTCTCTCTCTCTCTCTCATGTACATGCACACCTCTTTCTCTCTCTAAGATATATGTCTGTACACACATCATCTAAATGGTGTGTTGTGGTGTACTGATAAAATCTGTTTGCTAATTTATACAGATGGAAGTTTTCTTATCTGTTGGTCAGTATAAAACTTTCACTGGTTCCAGTTCCACTAAATATAAAGTTACCTAGGTAACAGAACTTGTTTATCATTTTAACAAACCTTTATTATTAGAACTGAACTGCTCACTTGTATTTTAGGTGTTCTGAAGAACAACTTGCTTCATGTTACATGTCAGTTAGCGAGATGTGAGGAAAAGTTTGGAACTTCCACCTGATTATAAAGATTGGCATCATACATGTCCTTGGTCAATTTTTACCCTTATGTCATCAGGTTTCTATCATGTGGATTTCTAACTTGGACAGACAAAGGGAATAACTGATATGAATAAGGTTGTGTGAGAGTCGTACCTTTCTGATGTCCATTAGCCATTTAAGTAAATAATATAAAACTAATTTGTAGATTCAGCTTATTGAGTGGTTGCCCCTTCCTCTACAGTGCTAACCACTAGTATTTGTTATATTGATTCCAAAGGGATGAATCACTTTCAATCTAAATGTTATTTGAGCTCAGAACTACAAACTACTGAACTCAATAATGAAATGCATTAAGTCAGATGCTCTACCATCATTCCAGTGTGTACATAAGTTGTTCATGTCTATTCCAAGTGGATGCAGCATGGCTGAATGGTTAAGAAGCTCGCTTCACAATCATGAGGTCCCGGGTTTCATCCCACTGCGTGGCATCTTGGGCAAGTGTCTTTGCCATAGCCCCGGGTCAACCCAAGCCTTGTGAGTGAATCTGGGTAGACGGAAACTTTACAGAAGCCCGTTGGATGGATTGTACCTTTAACTCAAAGGTCCAGCCTTGTCACTTGTATCACACTGATTCTGCCTGAGAATTACATTAAGGGTACACGTGTCTGTGGAATGCTCAGCTGCTTACATGTTAATTCAATGAATAGGCCATTCCGTTGGTCAAACAATGGAACACTCATCGTTGAAACCGACGGAGAATCCATCTCATCTGTTCCAATCAATGTAGTTTAAAAATATAATTCACTCATAAAGTTCTTCACTAATATACATTGTTTCTTAGTCAGTGTAAGTTGATAACTCAATGTCAAGATGTTGCTGTTGCTTATTTTATCAATCTAGTATGAAAGACAAATTTGCCTCTGTAAGATATAAGCTCAGAATTATAAGATACTAGCTGTCTATCCCCTGTGTCTATTATATACTTTAATCTTAACATTAATATAGATACTGAATTAATTTTTAATCCATTTAAAATTCCATGCAGCATATTTCAAAACATAATGAATTTTCATTGTTATTTTCCTGTAGATTCAATCACTTGAGAATGAATTATCACAAGGTCAAATAAATTATCTTAAATCATTACAAAAACTGGAGACGGTGGTCAGGTAAATATATATTTGAACTATCTATAGTTCATGGACATTATATCATTGCTATAAATAATAGTGTATCTAAACTATCATAGTTGATGAAAGTTTTCAGAATTTTTGCAAGTTATTTCAACCTGAACTCAGTTGTGAAGAGTAACTTGTCTGATGAGTAATATGCATTGGTTACATGTATATTCTGTAGAGGTAGATAGTTAAAGTCTAGCAAGTGTTTGGCCACAAAGATTATAAAATAACTAGATTATGTTACATCAATCAAAGATGTCATTGTGGAAAAGTGTTTCAGGAATGTGGCAATTATCCTTCAGTAACAGTCAGAAGAAAAGTGTGAGCACTACCTAATAGCGAGTATGAGTGAAATGTAAAAAGCCTGAGTGTTCTTGACCCTTCAAAAGTATTAACCATAAATAGCTAGAAAATTATTAGTGAATGAGATACTCAAGGAAAATAAAACAGAAAACTGCTAAACCTTCAAGCATAGTTGCTAAAAGCCTGAGAGAAGATAATAATAATGTTACACACAGAACTTGGAAATTAATTCAATCAAGAAATTGTAATGTTTAACACTTTTGATACCAACCTGCCTGAAACCGCCCCTGGTTCTATGAAAAAAAAACCCATTTGCTTTAAAGTGTTCATATTTAAATTTAAATCTTCCATTATAATTTTATGTTTATGTAAGAACTTTTTATTAAGTTATGTTCCAAACACTAACTTAATAATGAGAAAGTTAGTTATTTTAAATACCTCCAAATTTTTTATAATTTTCAAAATTAATTGAAAATCATAGGTAGTGTATTTCATTAGAAATACGGTAACGAAAGGGTTAATCACTGGTGGGTTTGCACAATTATCAATTACTACAAGGCTAAAGGTATTTAAAAGACAATGGAATTGATGTGAACAATCATGTGAAGATAGTTAAGAGGATAATGACTAAGCTGTAGCAAAATACAGGTTAGGTTTGTGTTATGTCATATGATGCTTTATTTCTAGTAAAAAGTATAACAAGTATACCACACCAACAAAACTATAGCACATATATAAAATTGATTTAAAAAAATGTAAAACCACTTTTATATTAATATTATATTCTCGCATAAAAAAAAGTACACATTCAGAAACTTCTTCCTAATGAAATTTACTATTTTTAATAAAATATAATGATAAAGAGAAGCTATCTGATGTATGAAAACAATTTGTTGACATTCTCTAAAACTCAAGCATCAAGAGTTCATTTATGCATTTAAGATACAATTATCTATTTTATTAGTATCACCCCAAAATGCCTAGTGTTTATTCACTATCCAATTATGAAGAGAGCCAGATAGATTGCTGCAATGACAGTGATTTATAGCAGCAGCAGCACCTGCAAAATTTCCCATAAAATTTAAATTAGGCTGTTGTAAATTTTATAAAAAGCAACATGAATAAATCAAAGCTTCCTACTAAAGGATGTAGACCAAGGAAGTTAATGCCTACAGGAATACTCCAGTTAATAAGGTGTGCATTAAATTCATATTTATCAGCCAGAAGATTGAACACAAATCTAAATGCTTCAGTTAGTCTAAATGCTTCAGTTAGTAATATCCAGAGACATATGAAGAATCAACTCATCTTTTCAATGGATAATTTGGAGACTGAGTGACATTCCATTCTTTTCTCTGGTGAAAAATGATTCAATCTTGGCACATTATTGGTGAGTCATATTACTGGCACATTATCGGTGAGTCATATTACTGGCACAACACTCATAAAGAAGAGTTGTCCAAAATGAGTTAGAAGTTTGCAGGTGGGCGCATCATAACATGGGAGGCTTTTAGTGCCAACAGAAAACTGAATATGTGCTTTGTATATGTAACAATCAGTTCAAAATATTATGCTAAAGAAGAATATGCTGTTTTATTAAAGGGTTTTTACAATGTTTTTGCAAAACATTACTTCAATCCATAATTCAAGGCAAACAAAACAATGGGTATAATCCAAAAGACTAGATCTGTGAGTCTGGCCAGCACTTTACCCTACCACCCCAAATATTTTGTCAATCTTATCTAAGCTTTTGTGCAAAGAAGGCAAGCTAGTCAATGATTGTACACTAATTTGACTGTTGATTCCATCAATGACTATCTGTTCACTGTTAATGTTACGTGGCAAATGTTCAACACAGATAATTTTCTTGTAGAACCCAATTGAAATGAAATTACCATTTTATTTTTATTTTCCTGCAAGTATTTGGTCA
The DNA here is from genome assembly GCA_027124095.1 of Muusoctopus leioderma. Lineage (NCBI taxonomy): Eukaryota > Metazoa > Mollusca > Cephalopoda > Octopoda > Octopodidae > Muusoctopus > Muusoctopus leioderma. The sequence goes on from JAOPJM010001291.1 coordinate 28,866,355, forward strand.
TATGCAAGACTAAAGGGATATTAAACCAATTGGAAAAGGTATATTAGTGGTGGTCTCACTACGAGCAGACAGTATCTATCAGCAATTCAAGGTTACTAATAAATACACATATGACTAGTGATTAGTGACTTCAGAGTAAGAGCAGCTAAGTAAACTCAGAAACACAAAACAATCTGGAAAAGAAAGGTGGGGAAACTGAAAGATTAATCTGTTAAACATAGGTTCAGAGAGGTTCTAGAGGACACCTATGTTGAAAAGGAGGAGAAGATAGAAACCTGTAACATAGAGGAAAACTAGGAGTTTCTATGAGACAACCTACTGTGAGCCACAGACCAAATCTATGGTTGGAGCAAAGTACCAGCCAGATGGAAGGTGACATTGTGGAATAGTATAGTAGATAGAGCCATAAAGGTTAAGAGACAGGCCTGGAAAGATTGGTATCAGGTAGCTAGAAGAGAAGCTGGGTGTAAGGTATACGTAGCTTGAAGAGAAGCTGAAAGAGAATGGTATCAGGTAGCTAGAAGAGAAGCTGGGTGTAAGGTATACGTAGCTTGAAGAGAAGCTGAAAGTGAGAGTTTTGGCAATGTTCTAAGACAAGAGGATCAGTGGCATGAGGTGTTCCTGATAGCAAAGCAGTGTGTCAGTGTGAATCAAAATGTCATTTGGAAAAAAGTGTGTTCAGAATGACAACAGCATACTTACCCTCACCGATGCTAAGAAGGAAGAGGCTTGGAAATGTTATGAGAGGTTGCTGAATGTGGAGAACATGTGTGAGAGAAATTAACTGCCCCAAGTAGACCCAATATATGGACCAGCTATTGAAGTTGACAGCTGTACAGTCGAAAGTGCAATTAAGGGTATGAAGGCAGGGAAAGCAGCTGGTCCATCAGGAATAATCAGATGCTAAAACTATCTGGTGAAGTAGGGATTGTGTTAGTCATTTGCATAGTCAGTTAGTTAGTACAGGGAGGTGTCATACCCAATGACTGGCATAGTAGTATCATCATCAACTACTACAAGGGCAAAGGAGATGCTCTAAAAATAAGCAACTATAGCGGTATCAAACTGATGGACCAAGTTATGAAATTAACAGATTTATGCAGGTTTATGCTACGACAGGCTACCACTGATGCCCTCTTCCTTGTGTGACAACTACAAGAAGCAGTTCTTAGCTAATAGTAAGCCACTATACCTGGCATTCATCAATGTGGATAAGACCTTTGATAGGGTTCCATTTTCTGTAGTCTGGTGGTCACTAATAAAAATAGGTGTAGATGAATGGCTTGTGAGAGCTATGCAAACTATGTGCAGAGATGCTGTCCGTGAGGTGAGAGTTGGCAATGAGTTCAATGAGGAATTTAGCATGCATGTAGGTGTCCATCAGGGTTCTGTTCTCAGACCCCTCCCCTCCTGCTTATTATAGTTATCCAGGCCATAACAGAGGAGTTTAAAACTAACCATCTGTGGGAACTCTTGTATGCTGATGACCTACTTCTCATAGCTGAATTTATCAAAGATTTAGAGAAGAAATTCCAAACTCTGAAGCAAAGCTTAGAATCAAGAGGTATTAAAGTAAATCTAACAAAAACAAAAGTTTTAGTTAGTAGGAGAGAAGATAGGTCTCTATTACCATCTTGCAAGTGGCCATGCACGATATGCAGAAAAGGAGTAGGTAGGAATTCCATACGGTGTACCCAATGTAAACTATGGGTGCACAAGAGGTGTAATAGGATCACAGGCAGGCTGGGAGAGAAGGAAGACTTCATATGTGGCATACACACAGGAGTAGTTAGCAGTTAGAGCACCCATGAAGTAAATTGTTTCAAATGCTTGGAAGGTTTCATAGAAGTAATCAATAGCTTCTCTATCCTTGGTGACCTAATTAGCACTGGAGGTAGGTGCTCCAAAAGCCAGAGTAAAAATGGGGTGGAAAATGTTCAGGGATCTATTACGTCTGCTGGTAACAAGGTGAAGGGTAGATTGTATGATGCTTGTGTACAAAATGCAATGTTACATGGTAGTAAAACATGGGCATTGAATGCGGAGAATGTGTGAAGGCTGCAAAAAAAATGCAGTGAGCATGCACTGCTAGATGTGTAATGTTAGTGTGCATGAATGACAGATCGCAAATGAGTTGAGGGAAAAACTGGGTGTAAGAGGAATCACATGTAGTGTGCAAGAGAGAAGACTGTGCTGGTACGGACGTGATGCATAGGGAGTAAGGAGGATGATAGTTGGATAAAGAAGTGTCAAGAGATCCCAGTGGAAGAAACCTGCAGAAGAGAAAGACTGAGGAAGACATGGGTAGAAATGGTGAAAGCTGATCTCTGGATGCTGAACCTCATGAAGGAGATGCCAAGTGGCGAGACACTGTGTTGGAGAAGACCTGTCCAACCCATGCAAGTATGAAACAATGGACATAAAATAATCCTGATGATGATGTATAACTACCAGTGAAGACGACTTTATGTTAAGGATGATACTGTTCTACCTGATAGTTGATTCCCTTTTGTGTGTGTGTATGTATGTATGTATGTGTGTGTGTGTGTGTGTGTGCATACGATTTATATGAATTGAAGAAATGGTGGCAGAAACATGACTTTTGACAACTGATACTAATGAAAATAAAATGTGAGGAAAAAACACTTCAGAATACATTTCTGAGACATTTTCATAATAATGCAGAAATCTATTTTTCCTCTTCTCTACCACAAAGTCAAAGGACAGAGTTAGAAAGAATAGAAATTTGTATTGTGCAAAGATATTGATATTTTAGCAATAGAAATTTTCAGAGTGATACAGATATGTTATAAGTGTTTTTATTTGTGTTTTGACCACCAAGTTACCCATTAGATATAATGTTATGTAGTTTGTCATGATAATCATTGTGCTAGCTCAGCTATGGATTGGTTTCCATAGTTACTGGTTAATCCTGTCAATTTTATTCAGATAATTTTTTTTTTTTAATTCTCATTTTGTGAAAGACTTGCTGAAAAGTAATACATTAGCTCAGGTATATTCTATACCTTTTGTCGTAAGATCAACAACTGTGGAAACGTACTGTAATTATAAATTGTAGAGAGAAAAAATATATCTATAATCTGATTCAAGATTCTGCAATCTAAAAATTAGAGCTAGTATTAATTAGAATAAAAGAATTCTTTCTCCCCCTTCTCTCCCCAGAAATGACTTTATAGCATTAAAATAGCTAAGTGTACATAATAAAATGGTGTTAAGAAGAGAGTAATGGTAGTTATATAACCTAAGACAGCAACCATGTACTGTTAGTAGTAATTAATGTGGGTGGAAGTGGTGAAAGGAATTGGAATCATAGAAAAATGGTACACATTCAATTGAAAAGAAGCATTTCTATATTAAATTATATACTTGGGAGATGAGGGTGAATGTATTGCAATCAAGGATCATTTTTACGAGGTGTTTGACAATATCAAATCTATGAGACATTATTTGAGCTCTATTTAAGATGCTGTCAGGTTTGTATGGCAGATAAACAACATCACTTTGATTCTGTCAGTTCAGAGGTACTTTGAAACTATTTAACCCTTCTGATATCAACCCGCCTGAAACCGCCCTGGTTCTATGATTTAAAAAAAAACCTGTTTTAAAGTGTTTATATTTAAATTGAAGTCTTCAATTATAATTTTATGTAAGAACCTTTTATTAAGTTATGTTCCAAACACCAACTTGATAACAAGAAAGTTAGTTATTTTACTAAACCCTTCCAAATTCTTGATTATTTTCAAAATTAATTGAAAATCTTAGGCTGTGTATTTCATTGGAAATATGGTAACAAAAGGGTTAAGAAATAGTTTATAGTATCTATTTTAGTTGATTTGGTGGTTTCATTTCTGTAGCATGGAATATGAGAAGCATAAAGAAGTGGACATGGACTTCTTCAGTTGGTCTGCAAATATTGGGTATATTTCAAATAAATTCCCTTTCTTACATTGTTCTATATTCATCGACAAATGTAAGCTGTAGCTCCTGTCACAACACTAAAAGTTACTCCCTGTTTAGATTTTCTATGTCCGTTTCCTGTATCATTAGTAGTTGTTTTGTGTCTTACCAATGAACAGTACCCCATATGGGAGATGTCTACAACAAACTATCACCTGTAGTCTTTTGAAATGCCTTTTGCCACATAGCTCTAAGGCACACAATTTCTGTTGTTTGATCCTCAGTTAATATGATACAGTGCTCCAATTTTACTTTGTCCACATATATGAAACTATATGTGCATGTTAACATCATTGAAATAACGAAGAGTCTCAGACTATTGACAAAATAATTTCTCATCCTAAGCATCATGTCTGGTGAATCACTGACTGTTGTGTTACTTTTTGCACCAGCTCAAGTCAAAGATTCCAGGTGTGATGCAAAAACTTAAGTAAACTGAAGTAACTCATTTGTGTAGATCACATGTAGATCACTACTCTTGTACATATTGTCTCTGACATGCAATCCTACTTAATAATAATATTATATAAGAAAGCAAATAATATCAGTATATTAATTAGAATAACATTCTTTCTAGGGAAAAAGAAAGTGAAATGGTGGAATTGAAAAAAAATCTCACTGAGCAGGCCAAACACACTGAAAAATATGTGGAGCAGCTAAAGAAAGAAATGGAGAGAGAAACAACCAAAATGTATAATGAATTGACTTCACAGGTAACCAGCTGTAAATTTCGTTTTGACAATGATAATGACTTGCTATGTTAAGTTGTGTATAAGTAAAACACTATATATTAGGTTGTTCTAATGTACTCAATATGTTGCTATGTTGGTACTGCAGATAAAGGACAGAGAAAACAAACTACATCATTCAAAACAGATGTTTGAAAAACAGACTCAGGAATTTACTAAGAGTATGGAAGAGAAAAAAATAAAGTATAACTTGGAGGTAAATGTTACTTTATTATATATGAAATAAATTTTGCCAATAAGAACAAACATTTTGTCTTTTCAGATTTCATTGAGAGATTGGAGTGAGATCTAGCATAGAAGAAAAATTGTATCCAGAATAACAAATGTCCTTGAAACAAAATGTGTGTGTGTTTTTCTATAGTAGGGAATACTCTTTCAGTAACATTTAAACAATCACATATATGGGTGTGAAAGTTTTTCTATTGTATGGGAATACTCTTTCGATAACATTTAAACAATCACATACATGGTTGCAGGCATGGTTTTGTTGTTAAGAAGTTCACTTAGCAACCATGTGGTTCCAGGTTTGATCCCATTGCATGGCACCTTGCATGTTTTCTACCATAGCCTCAGGTTGACCAATACCTTGTGAGTGAAATTTGGTAGATGTAAACTGTGTAGAAGCCTGTTTTGTGTGTGTGTGTATATATATATGTATTTGTGTGTATGTTTATGTTTAACTGGAGTTATGTCAAAAAGGTAAGGTCTCTTAGCCATTTGATAAATAATGATTGATAAAATAAGTACTAGTACTGGGGTTGATATAATTGATTAAAACCCTTGAAGTCAGTACCCCAGCATGGCTGCAGTCCAATAACTGAAACCAGTAAAAGAATATAAAAGAATAGACATTTAGACTAAATGGTCTTCACAAGTTAACTTGAATAAATTGTGCTAAGGTAAAAGAAATGTAGCAATTAATAAGTCATTAATAGTCATGAATTATCAATATACTTCCTTGTACAGGAGAACACCTGAAATTTGTTTCAGAATCTAAATGGTATGTCAGAACCCAGCCAAAATCCACTGAAGTCAAAAGTCCCATGAGACAAATGCCACTTTGTCTCTCTAGGCAAAAACCCATTAGTTAAACTTATAAATTGGGCTCCAAAATGGTGGTGGCAGTGATGCTGAGTAGGTGATGTAACAGTGATGTTATGTATATATTGCTATATAAATGGTGTTGTGGAGGTGATGTGTAGCCTCAGGTCAGCCCTGATCAAGCTGATCTATGGCATGCAGGTAGATCCATAGCTCAGGATATGCCAAACCCCTATCTAGATGAGGACCATACTGCACATACTGACATGCAGTGATTCGGTGTTTAGTTTGGGTATGTTGTACTCTTTCCACTGTCAAGTCTGTCTCTGTATGTCTGTAGATTCTGGTGGTAGCTATAAATGATCTGGACAAGGTAAACTCAGTCTGAACATTACAGCTGCTACTTCTCTTACCTTGCCCACATCCTTACTGTAACATGCATTCCAGCACAGTATTTGGGCCTAATGCTGCTATTTTTGTGTGTATGTGTTGTTTATGTTTGTCTGGACTGAGTGGGAGAGATTGTGATTTTAGGATGCTGTTGTAGTAGTGTTCTGAAGTGTTGTAAATGTGTATGGCTGTTTAAAGGTGATTGTGCATGTAATGGTGTTTGAAGCTTGCTGCAATAACAAATGGTGCTCCTCACATGTCCAGGTAGTCTTTTCTTTTTAGTATTTTTGTTTCATTGTGCAGCCTGTGATGATGCAAAGTGCACTGTTTTGTGTTCTTTGTAGTTTGTTATGATTTGTTGTGGAAAGATTGAGGTGCTATTGTAAGTCTGTTATTTTGGAATTAGGTTTCTAGCTGGTTGATGTAGGCTTGGAGATGATGTGCAGTTGAGTCTGGGGAATGGTTAGAAGATGTGACTGTGATGTCATCTGTGTATGAGGCTGTGTGTATGTTTTGAGGATGTGTGGTAAGGTTGTATAGGTACAGTTTAAGTCCTTGTGGTACTCCATTTGGGAAATTTTAGATTCTTGATGTGTTGTTTTTGTATAGTACATAGACTTGGTGACCTGAGAGGTAGTTTGTTAGCTAGCATTTTGAGTTGCTACTTAAGATGTTGAGTATTTTGTGTGTAAGTGGGTAGCAGGGATGGAGTCAAAAGCTCTGCTGATGTTGTGTTGTGCATGTTTTTTGTTGTTGAAGTCGTGATATATTTTTTGCATAAGGTTTGTGAGTAGTGTGGTTGTTGAATGTAGTGGTCTGAATCTATGTTGTGATTTGGAGAAAGGAATGTGTGGGTTAGTGATATTGATAAGTGTTTCTAAATTTTTTTAGGATGTGCATGGGTGGCTGATGTGTCTGTGTGATGCTACTTCATTTGGGTTTTTGTTGGCCATTAAGATTGACAAGCCAATGATGAAGCCTCTATGCAGCCACCCGACCTGCTAGAAATAGTAGACAAATCTCCCCCCAAAATTCACACTACCATCTAAAACAGGGTTTCTCAACCTGAGTGATATCGCCCACGGGTGGACGATTTCAACTTTTGGGTGGGTGGTGAGCCAATGTGGAGAAAATGGTGGGCGTTTTGTAATTTTGGTGGGCAGTATGGGATTTTAAGCATTAAAGTCAGCACTTATTCATTGAAGTGTAGGTGTTTTTAAACCTCTGTAACTTTTTTATTATGCATTTTTAAAAAATGGTTTTCGGATTTTGGCATTTTTTCGTTTCCAGGGCCCCGTGAAACTGAAAGTGTTTTAAAATGAAACTACTTACCTTGAAGGGGAATTCCATTTGTAAAACTGAAAGTATTTTGCAGTATTTTTAGATACATTGTACATTATAATAATGTCTTATAGAGAAAATTAGATCAAAGAAAGGGTACTTGTTCATTCGTCACCAAAGAAACTCTCACACTCAATAAATTATCCAAAGTGCCTCTCATTGATCTATATTTAGAGAAACTAAACAAAACGAAACTAAAGACAACAGAAGTACAATAATGAAAGTGAATTAAAATAACGAAATTAAACACAAAGTATGAAACTAATG
>JAOPJM010001291.1:28912939-28924071 GCA_027124095.1 Muusoctopus leioderma
TGAGCACTTTAAAACAAATGGTTTTTATTATAGAACCAAGGGCGGTTTCAGGCGGTTTGGTATCAAAAGGGTTAAAGGCAGTAGGGTGTGATTTCAGGGAGATGTTGCTGCAATTTCGAGCAGGTTGCCTTGTTGGGTCTGTGTGGATTTGGGTTTGTAGTTATATTGAAGAACTTGTTTCAGTATTACCGTGTGTGTGTAATGTATGTGTTTCAAAATGTATGTGCATTCAAATAAAGTATGTATAGAAGACCATACGTGAACATATACAAATATTATAACCACAATCTGTTAGTGTGCATGTGTGTGTTGTGTGTGTGTATTTGTGTGTGAATGTGCATGTGTGTATATTTAAAACTTTGTGTGTTTGCAGGTATGAGCATAAATATGCTTGGACACACTCACTAATGTACAATGCAATTGCTTTATTTTTAAGTATTATTATGTGTGCATCTATTTATGTATGTGTATATATATCTGTGTGTGTGTGAGTGTGCGTCTGCATGTAAATGTGTGTCTGAATACACCTGTATATACATATGTATGTAGGAGTACTTTTCTTTTTACAACTATTCATAAATATTTACATGTGTGTGTACGTATGTTTGGGCATGCATCTATGACTGGTGACTTTGTAGAACCCTACACGGCTAAATGTATACATAATTACCATGAACCCATCCAATGAGAATACATTCAATGATAGCCATTAGGAAAACAGCCCAACTGGCTGCGTAAGAGTCCATCAACTGTAGAATATACATGCCACCCTAGAGAGAAAAGAAAAAAGTACCTTTGTAAGAAGATTCGGAATAAGAGTACAGTGGTTCATAGGAGATATTGTTGTTAATGTTAAATCATCATCATCATCATCATTTTACGTCCGCTTTCCATGCCGGCATGGGTTGGATGGGTAATATCGGGCTGCATCGATTGTGAATGGAGTCATCACTCTCCTAGACGGGTCGGGGGACCATGCCTCACAGGTATGTTTCGTTTGGCTTGCTTTCTATGGCTGGATGCCCTTCCTATCACCAACCACTTTACAGAGTGTACTGGGTGCATTTATCATGGCACCAACACTAGAGAGGTTGGCATGTCCAAGATGTGACTATAGAGCCCTCTTAACTCTGTGTTGTCTCCGAACGCTCACCAAACACTTTACAGAGTGCACTGGGTGTGTTTATCATGCCACCAACATTGTATGTATATATATATATATATATACATACATAAGAGAGAGAGAGATAAAGAGAAAGAGATCTTTTACCCGATTTTCTTTCTTTGAATCATTTTCCTTTCCCTATTCTTTTCTTGTAGCCCCCTCCTCATATTCATGAACATCATGCTGTTTTTCATTGCTTTATTTCATATTCATTGACTACTTTTGGTGTTTTTCTTTTTCCTCCTTATATTAATTGCAAAGGTTTCAAATTGTACCACTCCAAGATTGATTAGAATATCAGAATGATGAGTGTTACAATCTAGAATTGAAACGCATTTTAGAAAGAGAGAAAATAACTTGTATCAAATTTTCTTTAAGTTTATCCTTAAAACATCTGCTGAGTTCCATATGACTCAAAGTCCCTTGAGAACTAGTACAGTTGCCCTTTAGAAATATCATGACTAGATTGACCCAACTGTAAATTCTTTCAGACATATGCATGCAGTTTAACCACATACATGTACATGTATTTCACTTCATCAAATTATATGATGTTTTTTCTTTAAAAGATACTTTAACAATATTATTGCAACTTTGATGTTGTTATGTACAAAGAAAGTACTGAAACTCACTTCATAAAATAGTAATTTAAAGTAGTTAGAGATGTTGCTAACAGCAACAATGAGACCTTCTGTACTGGGCGGAAGTGTAGAAAATATAAACATTAATTCTAATTTTCTTCTTGGATTTATATTATCTAAGAAATTTAAAAAAAAATATTTATGTTTTTGTATTTCCCTGAGAGAGTTCCCTATATAGAGTTCCTTAAGTACTTATTAAATATACACTTTATATTAGTTTATGCATTCAATTTTTAACATCTGACATATTACAGTTGTGGTGGCATCAAAGGAAACAAACTGAAATTATTATTAAAGCAAACTTTCCATAGTCAGTGAGATAATGTTAGATTTTGTTAATCCAGTTAGAACTTCTTTATATCTATTTCTCCATTGTCATAGGTTGAATGGTTTTGTAAACTCAAACTTTTACATGAATTGATGAAACATGTTTTGTTGTGGTTGATTATTTCTTGGTGCAACTCTATTATAAAGTGAGAGTGGTATATACTTTTCAGTGAAATTGAGTTCTTATCATATATAACTAAAATAGTATACCTAATATCATTCTAAGATTCTGTACAATCTGTCCTATTCTAAGTACCTAATCTTTTGGAATCTCCAAGTTACTGCTCTATCTACAATATCTTTAAGTTAGTGTTTAAAAAATCATAATCAGGGAGTTTGAAAATTCCGAAAGTAGCATGTACGCCAGCAGCCGATGACATTGCCTCCTCAGTTAGCAAGGCCTTGGTCTCCAATTACCTTAGTGATTAGGAGCACCTATTTTACTTCACTCCACTCACCCTCGGTCGGCTCATTACTGGTGCTGATAGAGGTAGCATGTTCCTAGCAACACTAATTAAGAACAACATATCAAACTTTGGCCAAACACCTATCCCAAAAGCGTCTGCCCACGATATCCATAGTCGAAGTATGTGCCTGCAGTCCTCCTCCGCTGATACTGACTCAATGCATTTATGGGACCACGTCAACTCTAAACTTATTGAAGGTGACGTCTCAGTAGTGGTCTGAGTGATTGCCTTGGAAGATACCGTCCTTCACCCCACTGAGGAAGTAATGACTACTCTCCGGCTTAAGTACCCCAATCCACCAGCTGACCTCAGACCCATACCTCCACCAAATCCCTATCCTATGTATGTGGCCTCTAAGGAAAATATCTTATCTGCCTTGAGATCCTTCCCCGCAAGCAGTAGTGGAGGTGCTGACAGCTTCCGGCCTGGTCACTTCAAGGGTTTGGTGTCTTCTCACATCATGGAAGCCGGTCGTCATCTGCTGAGTGTGATTGTGGAGCTCATCAACAGACTCATTCACGGCATCCTGAACCCCTACGCTCACGATCTCTTCTTTTCAGCCAACCTACTGCACTAAGGAAGGAAGAAAGAAGGCGGCATATGCCCCATTGCTGTGGGCAATGTCTTCAGAAGGTTAGCAGCAAAAGTCATTTGTAAGTCCGTCGTCTGTGAACTAGGTGAAGAATTGAATCCAGTGTAGCTCGGGGTCAGTGTCGTGGGCAGATGTAAGGGCACTGTCCATGCCGCTAGACAATTCATGGAAGGCTTCCTATCCCAGCCTGAATCAACAGACTCCCAGCATCTCATTGTAAAGCTCGACATGAGGAATGCTATTAACTGTCTGTGCCTTGACCACTTTCTGGAAGTCTGCCTTAGTTGAGCCGTGTCCATCTACTCTTTGGTCTATTTGTCATACGGGTCACGAAGCATGCTCCTCATCGCCAATAATATCATTTCATCCTCCACCGGAACCAGCAGGGTGATCCTCTAGGCCCTCTTCTCTTTGTGCTTGGTGTTGATGATATCGCATGTAGCATCACAACACCTTTTAATGTTTGGTTTTTGGACGATGCGACAATAGGCGGGCCTGCTGACACTATCTGCCGCTACTTCAACTCAATAGTTCCTGCCTTGTCAAGGATTGGCCTAGAGATCAATTCGTCCAAATCTGAAGTCGTGAATATCAGCTACGACACAGAGGGTTTCGAGGCCTCAGTCAGGAATGTGTAATCAACACTTCACCAGGTACAGGTGACTCCGAGGAAGACGTCTTCATCCTTGGTTCACCGATCCTTCCACCCGCATCCAATCGACCCTCAAATCCAAGCTCCACCAGCTCGAAACACTCATGAGCAAACTGCATTTGATTGACGCACATCCGGCCCTTTTCCTTCTGAAGAACTGCTTTGCGATGCCAAAACTGTTGTATACCTTTCACAGTGCCTCCTGTTACAGCCAAGCACCGTCCGACATGGTGTTGAGGAGATATGCAATGTACAGTTCAACAACACTGGATGACAACAAACCACCCTCCCTATTAGATATGATGGCCTTGGTCTTCAGTCCCCCATTGCACTAGCATTGCCTGCATTCCATTCCTCATTGGCTTCTTGTCGTGCCCTTATCAACGAGGTTCTCCACAACAATGCATAACCTACAATGATCAGAGCATACAATACTGCCCATGCAACCTGGACCTGACTCGGCCTTCATCCTGTAGATGTTTCATCAGCCCAACACAAATGGGATGCCGTCCAGTGTGATAGAATCTCAGACAGCCTTGTGCACCAGCTTGACCATCACTGACTAGCGTGTTTCAGCTCTACCTCCCAGCCCCACAGTGGCGCTTGGCTGAACGCCATACCCTCACATTCAACTGGTACCCAGCTGGATAACGACTGTCTCTGCATTGGTGTTTCACTCAGGCTCAGTCTCCTAATCTGCAAGCCACACTAATGCTGTTGTAGGTCAACAGTGAATGTTTTTGGACTCCACCCGCTGTCATACCACTTGAGCACTGGTCACCTCCCTTGACATGCTGCTTTCAATGACATCGTTAAACGTGGCTTGGACGCAGCTGGATTTCCATCGCAGCTGGAACCAGTGGGGTTAGACCGAGGGGACGGCAAAAGGCCGGATGGCATCACAATCTTCCCATTCTGAGGTGGTAAGTCCCTTATCTGTGATGCAACCTGCGGCAATACTTTCTCCAGCAGCAACCTGGAGAAATCAGCATCAGACCCAGGCTTTATTGCTCGGCAGGCTGAAGATCGCAAGTTGGTGAAGTACCGGCTACTCTCCGATAGGTTTCTTGTTGAACCCATAGTGGGGGAAACATCTGGTCCCCTGAACCACCACCTCCCTACTCACTTCGATCAGGATGGGGATTGCCATCTGCAAGGATGGACCCTGCGAGATGGACTGGCTCTTTCAGCACATCTCCCTTGCCATCCTCTGGGGTAATGCATTCACCAATCTGTCCATTGGTGGTGGTGGTGGTGGTATGTAAATAAATAAAAATTTAAAAAAGAATATGCATCATTTGAAAACCTTTGTAAACAACTTTAGTACAAAATCAGACAGTGGTTTTTGTTCTAACAGGACAATGAAGTCTCTTCTAAAAAGTATCATAAAAAGTTTATTCAATCAAATAGATAGGAAATAATTTTAAAATCTATTCTTAATACATATTTACATTATGTCAAGTGCAACAATCATCATAAGATGAATGAGTGTAGTATTGGATTCCAGTTTATAGTCATCAATTCATATCTTTCTGCAAGTATTCTGTTGAGCCCTTGGCCAAGATATGTAGCTGTTTTTTCTCAGTTTACTAAGCTTAATATTGTGTATGAGTTCATCTGAGAAAGTGATATACAATAACTTCATGCATTATCTGAGGATTACTGCTTATTTTGCCTCCAACTTCACACTACATGAACTCAATAAAACTCCTCCTAAACTCTTTTTCTCCTTGTCTTCAGTCACGCCTCTATGTGCATACAGTCACTGAGTGGTAAAACTCCTCCAATCACTCCAATCAAACAATGTAATCGATCCTGACAGTGTCCCTTCCATTACCCTCAAGCAGTGTACTCCAAAGCTAACTCCTAACCTCTTCAATCTCTATCTCTCGCTACTAGAATAGATTGAGTCTATCCAATCTAACCCACTACAGTGTATCCCAACCCCCAAAAGGGCAACCTCTCTGACCTTTTAAACTACCAACCTGCCACACTCACTTCCAACATCTCAAAAATGATGGAAACAGTTATCTACAATCACCTTGAGTATCTCTCTCTCCTCAGTGATCACTAGCATGGTTTCCTCAGAGCCATATCTAGCAGAGACACTTCTATGTTACCAGTTGTTCCTTGTCCTTGAGAACTTCTGCAAAAGCCATGTTGTTGCATATGACATCAGCAAAGCCTTCATCTGTGCCTGGTATGAGAATATCATCTACATTGTTCACTTATTGTCTACAGCCATCTTTTATTTCTTAGAGTTGAAACCTCTTGTCAAAGCGACCATTACAGCATATACTGATGGAGCTCTCGCCGGGCTACATTCTTCTGTTAATTCTGGTCTACCCCAAGGTTTTGAATGTCTCTTACACTCTTTCTTTTGTATATACATTATTGACCTGCTTGTTGTTACTTCTAACAACACATACTCCTCTGCAGATGACATTATTCTTTATTCCTCATTAATCTTTCACAAACATGCAACCTAGACACCTCATGCCAGACATACACTGACATGATGAAGAGAGATTTTGAGAGCATCTTTCAATGGAGACATACAAACTTGTCTCTTTCAACAGAACAAGACACAATCACTACACATATCAAGGAAACAGTCTTGTACATTACACTCTACAATAATGAGCAACATACAATTAAGACCCTCAAAATCACTACAAATGTGAGACCTCACAATCTCTGATGATCTCTCATAGCAACCTCACATATATAACATTGCCAAACAACATCACAAAGATTAGGTTTACTCTTTATAGTCAGGAAATATTTCAACACTGATCAGTTGCTGATCCTCTATAAGTTCCAAGTAAGACCTGCATTGGAGTACTACTCACATCTATGGGATGACGATGCTACTGCTACACACATTAACATCCTAGACCAGATCCAAAAGAAGACCATTCAACTGATTGATAAAGATTCAATCACCAACATTAACTCAAGCTCAACAGTCACCCTTATTTGTGCACGTTTTAAGAAACAAACAAGGGAGATTCATAAATTATCGCTTACTGATGTGTCTTTAACTTCTACTGAAAATGTGCACCAAACAACTGTCTATCATGTGCAACATTTTTAACATACTTCTGGATCATTGTCTTTCATTTCCAATTTAGCACATTAGCTTTATTTATTAGCTACAGTATTTAGTAAGGAGATTACCAAAACTGTATTTCTTTTTTTACAGTGTTAAAATATGTTGATTTGTTCCAATTTAAAATATAAAATTTATTGTAGATATTTTACTTGAATTTTTTTAGTTTTTTTAAATTACTATTGTTGTCATTGCTAAGCCTCACAGAAGAGATGACACAAGTCCGTGATAACTGGCGGTACTCAGTACTGGAGAAAACCCGCCCACCTGTGCAAGCATGATGATGAAATAGATGTCTAAAATGGTAGCTGTGATGGAGGCAGGGATATATCGACATTCTTGATTTGGGTTTTGTGCCAAATATATCCCCATTAGGCCTCTATCTGCTGCTCTCCCACCTCTTGGTACCTTCTCACTTCTCTACCATTCACCACTCCACCTACCCTCTCATCCACTATGCCCCCTACCACCATCCATCCTAAGAACTCTACCTGGAATCTCCCTGCCAGAGATATATCGACATTCTGATTCGAGTCTCTCTTGCTCAGTATATCCTCGTTAGGTCTCTATCTGCTTCCCTTCTACCTCTTGATACCCCCTCACCTCTTGATACCTTCTCAGCTCTTGATACCCTCTCACCTCTCTATCATTCACCACTTCACCACTCATCACTCCACCTCCCTCAGGCCACTCGTTATTGGCACTCTATCACCATATACCTGTCGCTGCTATCTCTATTTAGTATTTATCACTAACTAGTACATGCGCATGCACCGTCTAGCACTCACCAACAAACTGTAGCTGCCATCACTCTCACTCAGGCTATTCTTTGTTCCTTTACCTGCCCTCTACCACTCATGTGCCCTGATAACTGTTTCTTCCATCATATTCTTGCCTCCTTTACCTACTCAACCTGGATCTTCCATGCACCCCCCCCCCCAATATCTAATTTATAAGCATCCTTCTCCCATCTCTCTCCCTCTACTATCCAATCATGGCTTTCCCATCACAGCCACTCATACCTCAATCCTGCCCTCACGTCCCTCATCCTCTTTCTATTTCACACTCTCTGGTCATGAAGACTGGAGGAGACAAAGTAAAATGCACCCAGTACACACTGTAAAGTGGTTGGCAATTGAAAAGGGGACAACATAGGCTCTTTAGTTGTGTCATGAGCATAACAACCTCTCTATTGTTGGTGACACGATAACATTGCACCCAGTACACACTGTAAAGTGGTTGGTGTTAGGAAGGATACCTAGCCGTAGAAACCAAGCTAAATTAAATGTACGAGCAAGATGTGGTCCCCAGACCCCTCTGGGAGAGTGGATGGTGACTCTGAATAAGAACTGACTCAGACTGAAATCACCTGTCCAACCCATGCTAGCATGGAAAGCAAACATAAAATAATGATGATGATGATGATGATGATGATGATGACTGTTGTCGTTGTTATGGTTCTTGTGTATATCTGTTGATGGGTTTTTGTCCTATTTAGTTTCATATTTCATTTATTATTTATTCAGAAAGAAAGTTGTTTCATCTTATGTCAATTATCATTTTGCTTGACTGAATAAGTCTCAAATAAATAAAAAAATAATTTGTGGGGTAACCTTCTCTGTTGACTTTTGTAATAGAAATGTAGAAATGTAATATCTAACATCACTGTTTACACCATCCACCTACCATTTGACTCATTGACATTCAGAAGTCTAATATATTACCTCCTGTGCTACAAGAATGTCTACCATATCTGACAACTCAATAACAACTTAAGTGAAAGAGACAAGCAATGTCATACTTCCTTAAAGAACAAATTAAATGTTTACTACAAGAAGATAATTCTTTAAAAACAGAAACAGAGCACAATGGCATGTTATATTTTAAAGCAAGGAAAGCTGGTTAAATTCGAGTAAATGTTGGGATTTTCTATTAATCCTCTAACCAAAATCTATTGATAAAAAAGAATTGGAGTTATACTCAGGAAATAAGATTTTTGCCTGAAGTTGATATTGTATGTAGTCTTTTTTTTTTCTATTAATATTTATGTTCTTACATTCATCTTCTTAATCTTACATAGGCTCTTCAAACCTGTATAATGCTTTTCTGTAATTTATTGTATCTTTGAATTACTTTCTACATCTCTGCTCACTTTGGTCAGCCATTAGATCATTCTGCTTCATCAGATCAATGTAAAGTATATACCATATGAAATATGAAATCTAGACATAATTATCAACTCACATTTAAATGTTACATTATTAGTGAAAGGACCAATATCTAGAGCACCAGCATTAGTTACTGAAGCAGTGTAACAAAGTGACAAATTTAAAAACATTTCATGCCTGTGTGATTCATACACAAATACAAATATTAAGTATCTTTGATGTTTTATGACTTCCTATATTTAATGTTGATGTCAATTGCCTGTCTTCAGACCTAATCTGCTTTTCAACTATGTAAAACTGATGACTACACGGATGTCAGTAATGGTGCTTACTTGATATTCATCAGGTTTGCTTATTTTCTTATGAAGA
Organism: Muusoctopus leioderma; assembly: GCA_027124095.1. Lineage (NCBI taxonomy): Eukaryota > Metazoa > Mollusca > Cephalopoda > Octopoda > Octopodidae > Muusoctopus > Muusoctopus leioderma. The sequence goes on from JAOPJM010001291.1 coordinate 28,922,433, forward strand.
TGGACTCCTGTTTTTTTGTTTATGATTCTACACTTTTTCAAGTTCAAATTAAAATAAACTCCAAGCAAATTAAAAAAATCTCAAAGCAAATTTTAAAAATCTTCAAGAAAATTAAAATCTCGAAAGAAATAACAACAATCTCAAAGCAAATTAAAACAATCGCGAAGCAAATTGAAATAAATTCGAAGCAAATTTAAATAAACTTCAAGCAAATTAAATCTTTTTCTTTCTTAATTAAATAATGTCATCAAACCATATATCCAATGCCTTTATCTAATGAGTAATAAATTAAAGTGTAATTTTGACTGGGAACACTTCTTGAACAAGTGTTAAAATATCTTTCAAGAGTTTATGGGAATCATCTGTTTTGGAAAAATAAAACATACACGGTAATATATTGAAAGTGAAATGTACCTTATTTATTCATATTTGTAAAACCTGAATGATTTTTATTCGTAAATATTTAATTTATTACTTGTTAAATAAAGGCATCGGATATATGGTTTGATGACATTATTTAATTAGAAAAAGGGGGTAATCTTTCTCTTACCTCTGCTGGCAACAAAGAGCTTCTCTCTCAGAGTGAAGGGCAGATTGTATGATGCTTGTGTACAAAGTGCGATACTGCATGGTAGTGAAACCTGGGCTTTGAATACTGAAGATCTGCGACGGATGGAAAGGAACGAAGTGAGCATGCTCCACTGCATGAACAACGGAGCACAGATGAACTAAAAGAAAAATTAGGTATAAGAAGAATCAGATGTAGTATGTAAGGAAGAAGACTGCACTGGTATGGGCATATGAAGGGTGCAAGCTGTATAAAGAAGTGGTGAGTGCTTGAAGTGGTTGGAACCTATGGAGTTGGGAAACCTAGGAAGACACGGGATGAATTGGTAATGGCTGACCTCAAGAAGCTGAACCTCACAAAGGAGATGACTGAAGACTGTGATGATTGGTGACATGCAGTGTGGGAGAGGACTCGCCTCCCCCAGGGCAATCTGGTGAACTGATCATTGGAAATAATAATAATAATGGTGATAGTGGCGTACCACCCATATCTTCAGCACCCTCTGATTGATTACCCCTCTTGTCCTATCCAGTCTTCCATACTGTCTATTCAGCACCCTCTGATCTACCACCCTTTGTCCTATCTGTTATACTATACTGCCTGTGTTGCAGAGGTTGGCATCTGTTCTGCACCCCCACCCACTATCATTGCCAGTTTCTCTCCACACGCCATCACAATGCCTCCTCCATCATGATAAATTGGCATTGGACATATCCATACCTACCTACCTACCACTCTCTACTCTACTCTACTTATCCTTAATGGTCATCTATGCCATCATCCGCTTCTGCTGCTATTTACTTTTCCCTCCTGTAATCTCTGCTTTCTCATCACATAGTCTTACTCCTTCCTTCCCTCCCACCCTCTTATACTCATCTACTACTCACATACTCTGTCCTCTCCTTTTCATTCATAACCTGTCTTCTTCTCACACTCCCCACACCCTCTCACCTGCTACTTGCCCCCTCAGTCCTTTCTCCCAATCTCAGCTTCCCTCCCTCCCTCTTTTTCACCCATACTCATACTCTTCCCTTTCTCACCCTCTCATACATAACCTATCTTATATTCACA
>JAOPJM010001291.1:28948215-28964446 GCA_027124095.1 Muusoctopus leioderma
TCAATAACTCTCTCCGTCCAACCCATGCTAGCATGGAAAAACGGACGTAAAAAGCGATGATGATGATATATATATGTGTGTATACATATATATATGTATACATATATACATTTATATATGTATACATATGCATATATCTAAATGAATATATATCTATCTATATATGTATATATATATATATATGTATATATATATATATATGTATATATATATACATTAATGGTAACATATATCGACCATTTAAAAAAAAATAATAACCCTATGTTTCTATCAGATATCTAATGGATAAAGATATCTAATAAAATATGACGATGATGATGATGATGTGGATGATCATGATCACTATCCCAACAGCATTTTCCATATAAAATTGAATTGCCATATAAAACATTATTTATTTGAAATGAAGGAATAAATTCGGAAAGAAATAAACAATCAGAGAAATAAAAAGTAACAATAAAAACTTTTTTTTTCAAACTCCTACTGATTTAATTTATTAGATTTAGTGCTAGTACTTCATATTGTTTTCCCTACTTCCCTTATTTCTATTTCTTCCTAGCATGCTACATTCACAGCTATTTCAATACCATTTCATATATAGTTCTTCCTGTATTCTGTTACTGTTGCTGCAATAGCTCTCTCTCTCTGTAGTTCTTTTTGGTTTTTTGTTTGTTGTGTGTTGTTGTTTTTTAACCATCCCTCTAACTGTTGTTATATTTGCACTCATGTTTTTATTCAATTACCCATTGCTGATTTCACTTCACTTTACATAGTTTCTCTCCATCAAATACATTATTAGGTTTCCTCCACTCACCTCTGTTGTTAACAACAACAACAACAATAATGGCAGCAGCAACTACTGTCACCTTCACCACCACTACCACTACCATCACCACCACCATTTATTTGCCTATTGTTCTTCCTAGGTTAATAAAATAAAGTACCAGTCATGTACTATGGTTGATATAATCGACTGCTCCCTCTCCAAAAATTATTATCATTATTATTGTTGTTTTTCTTGTTGCAGTATTTTTTCTGGCTCTTTACATTTTGAGTTGAAACCCCACTTTGCCTTTCATCCATCTGGTGACAATAAACAAAGTACCAGTCAAGTACTGGGGTAGATTTAATCGAAATACCCCTTCCCTAAAATTTCTGTACTTGTACCAATATTATTGTTAGCACGTCGGACAGAATACCTACCAGTATTCGTTCTGGCTCACTGCGCTGAGTTCAAATCCCACTGAGGTCAACTAAAACTAAGTACTAGTCATGTACTGGGGTTGTTGGCCTTGTGCCTATGTTAGAAACAATTGTTATTATTATTATTATTATTATTATTATTATTATTTTTGATAGTTTCATGTGATTTTCTACTACCCCACCAGGTGTACCTCCATGTTCCTGAGGTGTGTGCAGCATTGTGTACTTTTTCCGTTTGTTATGGAGATTTAACTTACTATTTCTATTACTATTTATTTATTTGTTGTTGTTGTTGCTGTTGCAGCTGCTGCTGTTATTATTTTTATTATTATTATTCAAGTCTTGTTAAAACATACAACAGCAGCAAAGGGCTTTGTACAAGTTAGCTTTTCTTACTATATTTATTTCAGCTCGCCGAGATCCAGATCCATTATGAAAATAAAATCAAAGGCCTGATGCCAACATCTGTCCATCGTGTAAGTTGCTATTTATGTTTTGGTGTATTTCCCCAACAGTTTGTTTATATTGTCCTCATTACCATGATTTTATATTTTTATATGTATATTTTCCCATTCTCCTATGAATTGTGTAGGACTTCAAAAATAACTCCATTCTAACTTGTCCTATATTTTGTTAACTATAACTTTCTTAGGGTCGACCAAACTACATAAAATGAAGTTTCCTTCAACCTATATCTGCCCTTCTTTTAAAGAATTCCAATTCAGTGGTGCAGTAAGGGTTCTCAATGCCTGGGGATGGGTTGGGGGAAAAGACACTTTTGGCACCCACACCTAAATTAAAAGGCATGATAAGCTAAAGGAAATTTTGTACCCCTTCATTCCTGAACCCAAGGGAAACTGCCCTTCCTCTTACTATGCCTCCGTTCCAATTGCCACATTCAGGCTATTACCGAAGAGTTATATAATAAATAAAAACCAGAGTCTGGCAGTAAATTGGCCAAGTCCATTAAAGCATTGGATAGAATGCCTTGCGGTATTTGTTCTGGCTCTCTGTGCTCTGAGTTCAAATCCTGCTGAGGTTAACTTTGCTTTCATCCTTTTGAGGTTGATAAATAAAGTAGCAGACCAGGGTGGTGGATTGGTGGAATTGTTAGAGGGAATTCCTTGCAGTATGTGTTCCAGCTCTTTGTGTTCTGATGGCAGCGTCTGCGATGACACTGGTGCCAAGCTGTATCGGCCCTTGCCTTTCTCTTGAAGAACATCGGTGGCCTGGTGGGGAGAGACTTATATGCATGGACAACTGCTGGTCTTCCATAAAAATGCTTGCCCAGGCCTGCACCTTGGAGAGGAACTTTCCAGATGCAGTTCCACAAGACATACAGAGGCCTCCGGATAAAGACCAGAGTCTGAGGAAACTAGTGGTAGTTGGCATCAGTAAAAATCATTTAAAGTTCACAAATTTAGAAAAGTTTATGTCATGGGAAGATGAGAGTATTGAGCTCGAAACATCAGTATTCTTATCTCCCCATGGCATAGGAAACTTATCCAAATTTGTGGAACTTTACATTATAATATATATATATGTGTGTGTGTTTGTGTAATTTAGTCTGAGTAGTATATGCAGTACCCAAGGCCTTTTCAGACACTTTTAATGACAGAGTTCATGTGGTTAATGTTCAGCTTCAGTGTTCTTTGTCTCAATTTACATTGTTTCCCCTCTCCCCTCTTAATTGGAACACCACCTCCTCCTTCTACTCGGTCTAGGCATTGGCTCCTTCTCCCTCCCTCTCTAGTTCCAGCTTCACCTCATACCGCAAACTTCTGACCCTCTTTTGTACAACCTTATTCTTCACACACACACATCACTCCACTTCATTCACTTCATCATTTGCTAGCTTGCAGCCAAAGTGACAACACTTCATCTTTCTCACTGTCAGACAAAGTGCAAGAGCCCAAAATGTCAGATTCTTCACTCATCACGGCAGTTGAACTTATCAAACTCTTGAAGGAACTCTCCTAACAAATGAACAGTGATTCAAGAATCATCAGTAGTAATAGTATGACTTGCTGCTTGAAACTGTTAAACAATTCTGGATAGCAAAAGTATACAAATGATAAGATTGATATTGACATAGAACTGAATAAATTTGGTAGGAAATTCTCACTCTGCCACTGGGTTACTCGTTTCACTGGTTCTTTTTATAATATATCTTATTGCCTTATTGAGAGACCTGAGAATTCTATTGTGTAAATATTCTAATAATATTCTACCAATAAAAGCCATATACATTGATGGTGTAGACTTCATCTCAACACAAGCAAGACTTTCATTAAAAAGATAACTTTCAAGGTGCTCACAAAATAGTTATTTCATATAATCCCAGAGAATACAGAGTTTACCATCATCAGCTGTGAGATAGATAGAATTGGAATGGACCTGATCCCTTCTTTAAAATGCTGATGCCATGATAGAGGCTGGCACTGCTAGTAGTTATATTCAAATCAAAGAAAGTAGTCTCTCTACAATTCATTAATACAACCTATATTATTTTACAATGTAAATAAACAGGGAATAAGGAGAAGTGAGATAGAACAACTGGATTTTTTCCACTGCCTTCTCAGCATTTGATGACCAAACATAATGAGCAAGTACAAGAAGTATAGTTGCAAACAACTGAGACTTGATATTTTGGAGTCTTGTTGGTCTCTGATTAGTCACATTCTTAGAATGGACTGTACATAATGGCCTCCCTTTAATCAGAGGTTAACTAAAGGCAAACCATCACCTTGTAGAACTCAGTAAAATAGTCATAAAGAGAAAGGCCTGGAGGGATGTAACAGAATATTTACACAATAGCAAATCCCAAAACGAGTTCAAATCCCACCAAGGTAAACTTTGCCTTTCATCCTTTCAGAGTCGATAAATAAAGTACCAGTTAAGTTCTGGGGTTGATATAATCAACTATTCCCCTCCCCCCAAATCTCCGCTTAGTCAAGAGGAAGGGTAGTGCCCATCACTCTTTTTCAGGGCCTCCAAGACTAGTGGGAGGAAGGGAGGAAGGTATCTGCAGACCAGAGACCGGGCCTGAAACCTTGCAACAGAGTGGACTCTGCTAAAGGCACCCATGGAGCTAGGTGGTGGTGTTAATCCGGGCGATAGATTAAGTCTACTATCCAAACAGGCCATGGTGAGATTTGAACTCAGAACGCAAAGAACCAGAATAAATACAAGGCATCTTGTCTGACGCTCTAATGATTGTTAGTCCACTGCTCTAGAATGGTGTGTTATTTAATCAACCCTGAAAGTATGAAAGGCAAAGTTGACCTCAGTGGGATTTGAACTCAGAGTGCAGTGAGCTGGAACAAATGCTGCAAGGCATTCTATCTGACACTCTAACAACTCTGCCACTTCGCTGCCTATACAGTCACATTTTTAAGGTAAAACAACTGTGTCCTATTAACATACATAAATTCAAACAAAATACCATATGCAGTTTCATTTCTAATAATTTCTGAGTCTGTGGATTGCATTTGTTCATTGATTTCTGTGCTGCTAAGTCTCTTCTCTACATAGTTAATTTTAGCAATCTATAGAACTTCCCTATCTATTACATCATATTTCATAATGTTGAGAATGACAGACAGTTTCTTCTATAATCTACTTAAGTATCTGACTAGCTTTACTCCATGACATTTAGAACTACTTTGTTATGACTGAATGTTCTGAAACTTTCATAATTCTTATTACTTATGTATGACCAATCCTTTAGACTCTTCTTATTCTATTCATGTTCTATATTCAACACTTATATCATTGATGATAAAGTATGAAACAAGTCCCAGAGTATATATATATATATATATATATATATATATATATATATATCACATTATACACACACATACACGGTATTGTAATTAAAAGCTTAGATTTATGAGTATGTAACTTCGTACAGACTGAATCTGAAAACATGTTTCTATTTCCTTTGGTAATAATGTACCCCAAAAAGTTCAGTAAAAATATGAACGTGGTTACTTTGGTCTGTCAATACATTACAGAAGTAAATGGTGGGTGTAACAGCTATGACTAATACTGTTGGGGTTCATTGAAGTAAAAGAAAAAGACAAAAAAGTATGGTAGGAAACACCTCTTTGTCCAGTTGAACAACCTTCAAAGGCTTGTGATGAAAAACAATGTTTAAAGTTTGCAGCCTTGACTATAATGGAGAAAGCAAGGCAAAAACATTAATGGAGTTTACATTAAAGTAGTAAATTTGCTGTGCTATCTATTGTAAAGAGCTGTAAAGCAAAATAGGAAAAACCTAGAGATGAAAGTAAATAGGTGAGGCAGCAGATAGAGTGGTAATGTCTCAGAAGATGATGATGATGGTGGTGGTGGTAGTGGTTATGGTGGAGTGGTGGTGATGCAGCTAAGAACAGTACATTGGAAGGTGTGAGAAGCAGAAAAGCCGAATGAATTCTGCTGCAGTTAACTGCATGTACAAAGTGAACATCAAAAGGATTGCTGAGTGATTGCTGTTTAGGTGCACTTACCAGCTGCAATAGATTTGCTGTTTGCACTTGCTGACATAGCAGACAAAGTAGACCGCAGCAACATTCAGTTTGAAAGGACATTAAACTAGTTTGGTGCATTGCTAAACCAAGTTCAGAAGCAGAATTCAAGCTGTTCAAACAGTGGCGATGGGTGGATCTTTTCAGTGAGCGGCACTAAGTGAACTTTACACAGATTACCTCATCCTTTACTATTATTTCAGTTATCAGTTCTACATTACTTTAACAGCTTAAATAAATCATAAATGTATTATTAACTGGCTCTTATGAAAAGACAACTTATAACTTTTGGTTACATTCTCATTTTCTCACATTTGTTCAGATATTACAGAATTTTTTTGATAGTCTTATATCATCAAATTGTCTTTCAAGTGTGCATCAGTGTGTGGTTGTCTGTATTACTGTTATGTTTTTTTGTTTTTTTTTCTCTTATCTGACATAACAAAACTAAAAGTCTGTTGATGTCATCTGCAATACACCTTGCGCGTGCGTGTGTGTGTGTGTGAAAGAAAAAGAAAGTGTGTGAAATAGTTTGTTATATTGCAGATGAAGCATAATTGATTGGTAGGCTACATACAAGAAATGTTGCAGACCCAAAACAACTGTGACAATGAACACACAAACATGACACCACATGCCACGACACTGCACATACATTAAACCACTCATCCACAACACCACACACACCCACCTATATATACCACCACACACGTTATAGTATATTCTGTTTCAAAGATTAGTGGGAAGATGGACATCTCTTGTAACTTGTTTAAATGTTGTGGAGGCCAATCCTGGATCTATTTGCCCTAAAGCTGTTGACCATAGGCATGGGTGAGTAGAAGAGTAGCAGATTCTTCCCTTAGTTTTTATTGTACAACCTGCCTCCTGGACATTTAAAATATTACAGTGTAATTAGCAGAGCTCTCTTGCAGCAGTCAGACACTACTATACAGTGACCTGAATTGTGTACCTGGGTAAGATTCTTGTACTGCTTGTAGAGGGCCCTAACACAACCTTTAGCATTCTGGAGATAGCCATATAAAGTTGCATGAGCAACATATTGGCATTCATCCGTAGAAACTATTCTTTCTCCAAGACTTTGTATTTGGTGGTACAGTCCTATTATTTGATACTGATGATGGAACAGAAACAGTATTTAGGGATGTGCTGAATGAAGCAACTTGACTTGTTTGCAGTACAGGAACCACACTTCAACCTCAAGTGGTTTTATTACATGTTCCTGCAGATACTCTTTGACAAAGCAATTGTCCAGTCTTTGGCCAACATAGTGCTACTTGGTACGATATTGTCTAGGTAGATAAACTATTCTACTGTGTATTTTTTCAGTCGTATGAAGAGAAGTAATGCCCATAATCCTTTCAAGCCTTCCTAGACTGATAAGGTTGATGTAAATTGATGGAATGACTACCAATCCTGATCTATAGTGGTCTATATACTCCTTGTAGTAAAAGAGCTCAATCTTCTTGAAGCTTACTTCTGTGGACAAGGAGAGCATAATTATCTGTACACAACTCTATAATCAGTTCTCTGAAATGTGTAGGAAAAAGATGGCAGAACTTAGAATTGCATCAATCAGTGCAGAACCTGATATAGATAGCTTTGAGGAAATTACTTTTTATTTCTTAAAGCACCATCTGATGAAGATAGCAAATGCATTGGTACTAGGATTTAATCTCACTTGACTCTTTTGGTTATAGGGCAGGGATAATCCATATCAACTGGCTCATGGTCGTTAAAATATTATCAGGAAGGCATTGTATCTTAGCTGATATCTTATACAACCAGTGATGCTTCAGTATATGGGAGTCTCTGCTGTATTCATTGACTTTAGTGAGTTTAATAAATACTCATAGAATCTCATTTTTTGTTCTTTGCATTTGTTTTCTGTATGGCATAGTACAAATATCATATCATGCATATAACTCTTTATTTGCTCTAATCCCACACTGAATTTCGGGTGAAATCATTCATTTATTGAGTCCTTTCTGCAGCTAAGTATAACCAGGTTTCTGAGCCTTTCTAGAAGAATATGGCCATCTGTTTTGTATATTTCCATTAATTCAAGGGGCAATAGCATTTGCTTTCTTTTTAGTCAAAGGAAGAGTGGTAGCATCCACGACCTTTGCACATATTGCAGATTGGTGAGATTGAGGTGATTGATATCCAGTTTGAACTTCTGTAAGTTGATGCCTGTATGTAAAATGTAGTCAGCGAGTGGTTGCAATTCTTGGGAGAAATTAGTGTTTCAGTTGAGATACAGTTGAGGTAACAAGAAGAGGAAAGGTGAGTGTCCCAGCTGAACCAAGGCAGAGATAATATGTGGCTTGTTTGTTTTGAGGAGAAGAAGCTACTGTAGTAATGGTAGTAACAGAGAAGAAACAAGGCCCCTGTGGTCTAGTGGTTGTTGAATACATTCTTGTCAATCAGCCATGTAGCTTTTTCTTTTTGATGTAGTTTAGGATATTTGTGTGTGTATTTCAGTAGCACCATCCTAGATGTGTGAACAGTACTCTAATGTCAGCTATACTGATCAGGGCTGAGGTATTTCCTGACCCTCAAGAAGGAAGCCTAGTCTTAGGAATGCAGTTTTGACAATATTATATTGGGTCACCATGAGATATTATTAGAGATTGTGAAGCTTAGAATTTGCAGCAACCTTGGGGTTTTTAGTTATGTGTAAGGTAAGGTGGTTGTAGTGCAAGACTGCTTCCTGTTTTGAGACTGTTGAAGGAGATGAAGGTCTCTGTTCATGGAAGTAGTACAAATCTGGTGTGAGTTACATAGGAAAGATATGTGTATGTGTGTGTGTGTGTGTGTGTGTGGAAGCTTAAGGAGTAGTGTATGTGATCAGAGTAAATGTGAGCAGGTCATTATTGTACAGAAAGTGTTTGGGAGACATAATTGAACCCTAAGGTGCACTAGCATTGGGTAAAAGAGATCTCTACTAGAGCATGCTGCTCATGTTAAGGGCAACAATATTGGTTTTGCTGAAATTCTAAATGGTGAGAGACCTATATTATGTGATGTAGAGAGTAAAGTCTCTAGTTCTACAGAAACTGTAGTGGTGATCACTGGGAAAGGAAACAAACCATGGTTGTTTATAACTGTTTCCACCACCTTTGTGATGCTGGAAGTCATACTTAACTTCCTCCTGAACCTGAAACATCAAGAGCTTGAGAACTAACTTTTTGAAAGTATCCTACTCTTAATGTTAATACCTAAAATTAATTGTTATAATGTTCTGTTGTGTTCATAATTTCAATACAAAATCTGTGTGCATTTGCAAGTTAGGTTATATGGGATTGTGGCACGACTCTTAGGGATATACTCAAATAAATGAGATTCATTTGAGAAGAATAATTACTGAAATCTAAAGCAATGAAGGTGGTAGAAAGGGTTGTAGCAAAATTAATTAGGAAGAGAATTAGACTAGATGAGATGCAGTTCGTTTTTGTGCCAGGAAGAGGTACTACCAATGCCATCTTCCTTGTCAGACAACTTCAGAAGTACTTAGCTAGGAGTAAACCTAGCATTTGTTGACCTGGAGAAGGCCTTTGACAGGGTTCCATGCTCTCTAATCTGGTGGTCACTAAGAAAGCTAGGAATAGATGAATGGCTTGTGAGGGCTGTGCAAGCCATGCACAATGGTGCAGTCAGGCGAGGGTGAACAATGAATTCACCGATGAATTCAGCATGCAGGTAGCGGTCCATCAGAGCTCAGTCCTCAGCTCCCTCTTAGTCCTCCAGGTCATAACAGAAGTTTAAGACCTTCCGTATGCCAATGACCTAGTTCTTATAGCTGATTTGCTAGAAGATTTAGAGAAATACCAGACCTGGAAGCTAAGCCTATTATCAAGATGCCTCAAAGTAAACATAGCAAAGACTAAAGTTTTAGTAAGTAGGAAAGAGGACAGGACTCTGATACCATCAGGGAAATGGCCATGCTTGATATGTAGAAAAGGAGTGGATAGAAATTCCATACAATGAACCCAGTGTAAACTATGGATGCACAAGGTGTGGTAGGATCAGAGGGAGGCTGACAGAGAAGGTAGACTTCATGTGTGGCAGATGCACAGGAGTGGTTAGTTGTAAGAATACATAGGAAATAAATTCCTACAAAACCTCGGAAGGCTCTTTAGAATTAGTTGATAGCTTTTGTTACCTAGGTGATTTAATTAGCAGTGGGGTGGGTACCAGAAGAATAGTAGTCAGAGTAAGAACGGGGTGGAAGAAGTTGAGTGAGCTACTACCTCTGCTGGCAACAAAGGGCTTCTCTCTCTGAGTGAAGGGCAGATTGTGTGATGCATGTGTACAAAGTGCAATACTGCATGGTAGTGAGACATTGGCCATAAACACAGAGGACTTGCGAAGGCTAGAAAGAAAGAAAGCAAGCATGCTCCACTGGTTGTGTAACATTAGTGTGCATGAATGATGGAGTACAAATGAGCTGAGGGAAAAACTGGGTATAAGAGGACTCAGATGTAGTGTGAGAGAGAAGACTATGCTGGTATGGACATGTGATGTGTATGGAAGATGATAGCTGTGTAAAGAAATTCCAAGCACTCAAAGTCGATAGGACCCAGGGAAGAGGGAAACATAGGAAGACATTGGATGAAGTGATGAAGTGGTGAAGACTGACCTAAAGATGCTGGGCTTCATGAAGGAGATAACAGAGGACCACAACGATTGGTAGTACATGGTACTGGAGAAGACACGCCCACGTGTGTAAGCATGGTGAAACAAATGTTAAAATGATGTAGTGATGGAGGCTAGGTTGTATAATATATCTACATCTGGGCCTCTCACCCATTATGCTCCTGTTAGCTCTCTCTCCATTTCCCTCGCCTCTTCTTCGATACACTAACATCTTTATCACCCATCCTCTCTCCATTAATCCTACCTTTCCAATACCCTCTCATTCCTCCAATACTCACCCTCTCTCTATCTGATACACTTTGCCATTCACACTCTCTCTCCTCCAGGTTACCCCCTGTTACTGACATGCAACCCTCTCTCTCTCTCTCTCTCTCACTTACCATCACCAGTCTTGACTGCTATCTACCATTTGCTCTCTTCTGCCAGCAAACATGTAGCTGCCATCACTGTCTCTCTTCAATTATTGCCTCTCTGTGATTACTCCCATCCTCACCACCTCACCCCAGTCACTCTGTTTCTCACATCATGCTTTTGCTTCTTTCACTCTCTCTCTATGACTTTTCTGTTACCACTCTCTCTTCTATTCTCACTCTTGGTTACATTGCCTTTAATGAACAGAGACAACTTAGAGTAGTGAGAACTCTTTGAGCTGGCAAGGGAAAAATGAACCTCACTATTGCTGGTGTCAATACTATAAAAGGGTTGATGAATCAAGCAGAGACAATGTAGGGTCAAGAGGACCCTTTAGTCTTGTCAAGGACATGACAACCTCTCTAGTGGTGGTGCCACAATAAAATGCACCAGTACACTCTGAAACGTGGTCAGTAATAGGAAAGGCATCTAACTGTGAAACCCAAGCAAAATGAAACATATGAGTGAGACGTGGTTCTCCGACCCGTCTAGGAGAGTGGTGACTCCAACTGAATGAGAACTGATTCGAACCTGTCCAACCCATGCCAGTATGGAAAGCGGACATAAAATGATAATGATGATGATGATGATGATGATGAAAGCATTTAGCTAGGCAAACTTTTTATCTCAATGTTTGGTTTACCCAAAGAATTTAGTTTCAGCCTTCTCGGTTCTGAGTTCAAATCCCACCAGAAAAAAAATTTGCTTTCATCTCTTCTTCAGGATTGATAAAATAAGTACCAGTAGTTTTATTTGACTAGTTTTATTTGAATAAACTCCTCCCCTACAAAAACTGCTCATATGGTTAGGTCTTAAATCAGCAATATATAAAACAAACATAGAGGGTCTTAGTAGACAAAGAAAGTATGGTATTTGACTAATGATATCTAGTTGGGTATCTCATATCTACACCTTCAAATCCTTATGAGGCCAATAAAATAAATATCAGTAATATACTGATGTATGTATATATGTATGTATATGTGTGTGTATACGTGTGTATATATATACATATATATATGTATATACATGGTTTCGGGTTCAGTCCCACTGCATGGCATCTTGGGCGAGTGTCTTCTGCTATGGTCTCGGGCCAACCTTGTGGGTGGAATTGGTGGACAGAAGCTGTATAGAGAGGCCTGTCGTATATGTATACATATATATATATATATATGTATGTATGTTTGTGCGTGCGTGAATGCATGCGTCTCATCGCTTGACGCCGTTTATCGCTGAAATCGACCGGTGACATTTGTTTACATCTCCAATAACCAAATGCCTGGCCGTTCAGTGATTCGGTGTTGTGATTCCCATACTTAAAATCAGTATGGTTGGTGATAGGAAGGGCATCCGACCTTAAAATGCTGTCTCAAGAAATCTCCGTCCAACCCACGCTAGCATGGAAAAACAGACGTAAAAACGATGATGATGATGATGATGATGATGATACTAAGGCCAATTTGATTCCCTAAGCTTTATCAAAACAGAGCCCTGTGCTGAGACAAAATGAAGCCATAATGTTATATATGCATATAATGTCATGTTTTTGTTTGTTTCAAACTGAGATTAAAGGATAATAATAATACAAAATGAATTTATCATTTGAAAGGGTGTAGAAATGGCAAGAAATGGTTCAGTGCCTCACTAAATGTATTTCAGTATTTAATTTCATCCCTCTACATTCTGAATTCAAAATTTTACCTTACATACTGTTGGGATTTATAAAATAAGTGCCACTCAAATAGTAGAGTCAATTCAATTATCTATGCCACTCCCAACAAAGGTTGGCCAAATATCTAGTCAAAAGAAATCAAATTCCACTATCAGTTACCAGTGAAATTATGAAAAAGCTTGGTAAATCTTAATGGAACACCAACAAAGACTTCACCTTCTCTTCACAATATTGACTATGACCAGAAATTGTAGCAGTGAAGAGTAAAGAGAAGTGAAATGGCTCAACGGAATGGAAACTTGGCCTGTATTATGGAAATTGGGCTAGTATTATAGACTTGGCTCACTTGGACTTTATCGCTACTCAATGGTGCTTTCATGCTGTTACCATTACAACCAACTACCTCCTTCTAAAGTTATCCTAGGCCAACTAGAAGTTGTCCTAGGACAACTTTAGATGGAGGTAGTTGTTGTTGTTGGTTATCCCCAGGTCAGTCTTGATTAAGCAGATCTATGATCAAAGGCATTCCAGTCATGGCCATCTTATCTTTTTGTATATCAGGGATTACATTGTCTAATGTATCCTTCTTTACCCAAGATGGTAGTGAGTAATATAATGGAGATTTGGCTGCTATTTCTAGCAGGTCAGGCAACTATGCAGATGCTTCCTTATTAGCTTGAAGGGGCTAGATCAGATATGAAATAAAGCAATCTCTTCAAAGAATTGTATGTTATCAAAGTATTCATCAATTATAAAATCTGTATCAGCATTCCACAACTGCACCATCAACCAGCATGTTCCTAATGAAACTTTTAAGTTAATCAGAAGAGGAGAGGCAGTGCCTATAGCGTTTGCAACTCCTCCCAGGCTGACAAGACTGATGTGGTTGATGTTCAGTTTGAACACTTGTAGGTTGACATCTGCAGAAAAAAATAAGGTGGGGAGGAAATTCAAGAGGGTAGCAGTTCTGGAAGGTGAAAGGGGTGTGGATCTAGCTAGTTCAGAGGATCAGAGGCTGTTGAAGTAACAATAGAAGAGGCATAGAGAAGAAAGAGTACATCTACTAATCAGCTGGATGACCTTTTGGATGCAGTCTAGGATGCCTATGACTGCAGAAGCAGCATTGTCCCAGATATGTGATCAGTACACCTGTGTGGGTCTTACTTGAGCTTTGTAGAGGTTGAACAATTCATCTGGAGTGATGCAGTTTTGACTGTTTATATATGAGTTTGCCATGAGAGTAATACCTCGTAATGTTAGCAACTTTAGGAGTTTAATTGTGCATTGTTCATGTATAGAGAGGATTTAGTACAACACCGTTTCCTTGATATAGGAAGCAGTTGTCTTTGAGCTGTTGAAAGAGACTAGGTTGTCATCTCTTAATTGAATGGACATTTTCCAGCTCTCTGTTTATGGAGGCAGTGCAGGTCTGGCGTTACATGTGAAGGTTGTGTGTGGATGATATCAGTATTTAGAAGGTTAAGAAGGAGTGAAGATTGATATCATCAGCATAGGAGTATATGTTGTTAGAAGTGACAGCAAGTAGATTGTTAATGTACAGATGGAAGAGTTTGGATACCATAACCAAACCTTTAGGTACACCAGATTTGATAAAATGTGGAAATCAGAGAAGTTATGCTAGTATACACAACAATGGAGCAATCTGACAGAAAACTTTCAATCCAAGAGATGAGAGACAGATGTAGAATATAGGTGGGCAACTTAGCTAGATGATGCTTATACCAGACAAGGCTGAAAGCTCAATACTGTAATGCATTTAGTCTGGTGTCTGGAGCCATCTTCACCACTTTAAAACATTATTAAAATGTATTTAAGCCATTAACTACTTACAAGTAGAACATCAGCATAAAGTTCATATGTAGCCCTATGGTGAATATCTTCCACAGCTTTAACCGATAGTTTTGACTGACCATTGAACCTAGAAGAGAAAAATAATATCACAAAACTATTTGGTGACATTGTAATACTTTTTAATGAATTATAATAAATTCTAAACTTATTGAAAACAACTGAAAGGAAAACCACAGATAAATGAAAACATAACTTCAAAATGTTTAACAATAACAAAACAACATTTTTTGATTAATATAAGTAAACACTTTTAATCAAAAATATCTTTGTTTTCTTAATTACATTATTTTCAAGTTTTCAACAAACCTGTCTGTACAATAAACAGTGCTGGTATTTAACACTTTCTCCTGTTATTAACTAAGATGTAAGGTGGTAAAATGGTTGAAGTGATTGACTTTTTCCCCACATGGTATATACATCCAATGAACAAGTTACAATTTTGTTTATGTTTCAGCATACTGAAATAAGGAATGAGTTACTTAGTCTGCACTAGGATAGACTGGATAGTGTGGCATGGGGAAAGGCAGTCAATCATAAAGTCAAACTGAAAGAACTGATACAATTATTTGAGTTTGTCAATCCACTAAACCCATACTGCAAAGTAAAATATAGACGACGACGGCGGCGGCGGCGGCGACGACGACGACGACGGCGGCGACGACGACGACGACGACGACGACGACGACGTGATAGTGATAGTGATGATGATATTTTGAGATGTGTGAAAAAAAATGAGCATGTAGAAAATATTGATGCACAGAGATAACAACAATAAATTAATTATAATAGTTCTCTTTCATTTTCTACATACCACCAGAAGTGTAAACTTCTTCCAGTTAAACAGCACTTGTTCTGCTGAAGGTTGTAAAGTACAGGTTTGAAATGGACAGTAATTCATGCATAGCAAATAAGTTTCAAATTACAATGTAAATAAAAGCATGGTTTGCATAAATGTGCTGTAGAAAATGCTTATACATATGTAAGCACTTGTAAAGTCAAATGTGTAATTCAGTGTTGTATAAACAGTATTATACCTATGTTCTTGAATTTAAAGTTCCTTTTAAGGGTAATACGGAGTGAAAGTGGATAATGTTGCTGGGGCATATAGAAAAGAAAATATTATACCATAAACGTTACAGGAAATTGGCAGGAGATGAGATATGGCGAACTGATTTCTTGTTAACCTTAAACGTGTCTTTTAATTTAAAACTGCTGAAATGTAAGTGGACAAAGCCAATTCTGTTCTGTGGTGCTGTTCTACTGGGTTATAGTTGAAAAAGAGCAAAGCAAAGGCTTGCTACCATCCTGTCAAGGCAAGGCCAAAACAAACAAAAATAAACGACTAATTGAAAAATTCTTTGAGTTCCATTTTATATAGTCAAAATACCTGAGAGATACTGGATTCTCATTGGTCAAATAAACTGGTGAAAAATGGTGAATGACCACAATTTCACTTGCATGAGGTTACTACAAGAGTACACTTGATAGTGAATATGCTAAATATGATTGGTTGCTAAGAAGGGGAATGGTTAAGTAATATGTAAGCTGTTTCAGAAAGACAGGGTAAAGTGAGAACCAAACAACACCGAGAAAAGCATTGTCTGAAATTTAAAAAAAAAATAACTGCACTCCTTGAAACACCTAACAAACACATGCTATCTTAGAATTGGCTGGTTTTACTACTAGCACTACTACTACTACTACTACTACTACTAATAATCTTTTCTTTATTGGCCACAAGGGCCTGAAAACATTAAGGACAATACAAAGGCAAGGACAGTGGGGGATTACAAAGAAAAGAAAAGAAAATTCGAGTAAAAAAATACAATAACATTTAACAATTAACAACAAAATAGAAAACAAC
>JAOPJM010001291.1:28969227-28980360 GCA_027124095.1 Muusoctopus leioderma
AAAATAATATAATGATAAAAATTAGGGGGGACAAAACACATTCTGTCCAAGGTTGCCAAAAATTAGGGGGGATATGTGCACGAATCCACCCTGGATCGACGCCCATGGTGACAACATATTTACTACACTTGCATACAACATATCAATCAACTCAGTATTTCATCATCTCTTCTGTGAGACCCAGTAGCCTGAGATCTTACATCATTACTACTTGTTATGTCTTCCTCTTTCACAGATATCCCCTACCATCAATACATGGCAATTTTTCAACCAGCATTTATTGTTCATTTGTATTATGCCTATATCCATCACAGTTATTTCCCCTGCATATTTTAGCTGATACTTTTAATTCCTAGTTACTATCTCAGCTGACTTGAGCTTTTCCTTTCATGCAGTTTAACATTACATATCCAGTTGATTACGCTCATCTCATTTTCCTGTAGCCTTTAGAGATCTTATTCATACTATCTGCTTTGTCCATAAAAAGCCCTTTACTGCCAACAGATGCAAGAAATCCATGAACTTCTTCCACCACTTCATTACACTAGCTATTATGTTTTCACTATATACACCTTCTACACTATTTACATCACCAAGGTAACTATAAACTATATCTAGTGAGCTTCTTAATCATGTTTATCTTTACTACTAACTACTCATGTGCCTTTATCAAATTTCAAATCCTGATTCCCTGTCAGAAATCCTACCTGATCTTTTGTGTACCCAATGCTTACATTGAGTACACTCTATTAAGTTCTTATCTACTAACCCTGCTAACTATCAACCTATCATTCTCACCTCCAACATCTCAAAGGTGATTGTTAACAATCAGCTTCTCTAACACCCTAGGTTCACCTCCATCCTCATTTACTGCCATTACAGCTTCTGTAGAGCCAGATCTACTGGGGATATAGTCTCCTATGTCACTCACCATTGGTCCCTCATTCTTCAGAGGCTTTGCAAAAGTAATGTCATTGCACTTGACATCAGTAAAACCTTTGACCGTTTATGGCATGGGAAACTCCTAGCTAAGCTACTTGCCTATGTGCTCCACCCGTCTCTCATCTTTTGGATTGGAAGCTTCCTGTCAAATCATAGCATGCACTGATGGAGCTCACTCTGACCTACACTATCAACCCCAAGGTTCTGTAATGTCAACTACACTCTTCATCCAGTATATTAATGACCTGCTTGCTGTCACATCCAACCTTGATCATTCCTATGCAGACAATACCCCTCCACTCCTTCCTAACCTTCCACCCACAGTCATCATCCACATGCAACCTAGACACCTCATGTCAAACCATTGCCTCCATGAATAGAGACCTTGAAAACATCTTCCAGTGGAGACATGCCAATCTAGTTTATTTCAAGATCACAAAGACACAATCACTGCTCATATCAAGGAAACAATGTTTCACCTCACCCTCTCTACAACACATAATTAAAACCCTCAAAGTGACTACAAATGGTAGACCTCACAATCACTGATTATCTTTCCTGGCAACACCACATACATAATATAGCTAAATCTGCATCCTAAAGACTAGTCAGCCTCTTCAGGGCCAGAAAATACTTCAGCTCTGATTAATCGCTGACCCACTTACAATGCTCAAGTGAGGCCTACAATGAAGTACTGATCCTACATCTGGGATAACACTGCTGCTACCATGCACTCAAATATCCTAGACTGCATCCAAAAGAAGGTCATCTGACTGATTGACAAAAAGTCACTCACCAACAGATTACAACCTCTGGCCTACTACTTTGCCCAATTTTTTCTTCCTCAAATGTCAGCTTTCTGGAAGTCCCATCTTGCCCACATTTTTCCTGCACATTTGGACTCCATATCCTTAAGCTGAACATAAACTGTATTGATCTGACCAGTCCAGGAGGGTCTGCAAAGGTCATACAATCCTATAGTTCAGTTTGTTTATTTTCTTTACTTAAAATCACCCCAATCAAGGCCCATAGGCCAATTCTAGGCAAAGGGGTAGGGAAAGGAGGGAATAGCATTAATGCTACACAAACTATATATACACGCATATTTAAGATAGCAATGAAGTAATTTATAAAAGATTTACATGAAAGATGATGTGATGGTAATAAAAGAACTGATGGCAATAAAATAGGTAAATGAGATGACAATAAAGGAGCCAATTAAATGAAATAAAATAAGATGGTGATAAAAAAACCGATAAAAATATTAAAATGAAGGAAACCGCCAACATTAGGTAAAGTACTTATTAACCCTGAATTTAAAAAGATCAAGGTCATATTCTACAGGAAAACAATTGGGGGTGGAGTCTATTCCACAATTCAGCTGTTCTGATAAAAAAGCTTTGTGCATGGTATCCCGGAAGTACAGGTGTAATTCGTTAAATTTGGCAAACTGAGTTCTGATGGGAAATTCCTGGACTGGTGGGACCAGGGAATGAAGCTCATCTGAGCACCTTCCATGGATGAAAAGGGCCAGACTTGCCACATTCTGTTGATGATAGAACAGTTGGAGTGATGAAAAGAGCTCTCATCACCAACTAGACTACATATTCAATTCAGCATTAGATCAAGAGTGAACAGTACCTATTTGGAGAAACCACATATGAGCAGTCCTCTATTTTTGAGTGGATCTGATCTTTGTAGAGATACAATAGAGCTTTGGGTGTTAGGAACTTTTTTAAACAGTAGGACGAGCCCACCATTCTGGCAACAGGTGTAATGTAGGAGTCTCACCTCAAATCAGGTGTGAATTTAAGAGCTAAGAGTCTATCCAGACAAAGTAACTCCTTCAAAGCAGTCCTATCCTTCGAAATAGGAAGGTCACAGGATTTCACGATGGTGGTAGAAAGATACTAGGTTGGTCTTGGAAGCATTAAATGTAACAAGACATTTGTTTCTCAATTGCACAATCCCAGTTAGGTCACTGGAAAGATCTACTGCTACGTCCAAGTCTGTGACGTTCTTAGAGGTGAGACAGTAAAATGTGGTACCATCAGCAAATATGCCAATAAAGGATCTTAGTACTTTGTCAGGCAAATCATTGATAAACAGCAGAAAGAGTGTAGGGTCCAGGACAGGGTGTTAATCAAAATCTCAAAAGATCAGAATCTTGAAAGGTTGAAATCTCGAAAATCACAATTCCAAAAGCCACAATCTCAAAAGATCAAAATTCCAAATGTTGAAAAACTGTAAATAAATGTCTTTTAAGAATGTGTTTTTTTTTTGGGGGGGGGGGGGGGGTCCTATTTATTCCTAAAATATATTTTCAGGATTTTGAACCTTTGGGATTGTGGTTTTCGGGATTTAAACCTTTTGGGATTATGACTCAAATCCCCTAGGACAGATCCCTGGGCCACATCTGCATTGGTTTCATAAATGTCTGAGGACTGACGGTTGATGGCAAATTTCAGACTTCTTCTTGTTAGGAATGATTTGATGGTGGAAAAGACTCTACCAGATATGCCATACATTGTCAAATGTTTTGGAGATGTCTAAGGCAATAACACTAACATTAAAGCTGCTATCCAGTGCACTACTTATCCTATGTGGGATAACTGTGAGTATGTCAGCAGTGGACCTGGAAGACCAAAAGCCATACCACTTGTCACTAAGGAGATTTAGTCAAGACACTAAACAAGCACCATCCAGAAAGTTTAGTATATACACGTTACTGAATAGATGTATCAACAGGTTAGTGCAAATACAAATCTATACAGTCTCAGACCTTACTGAATACTGTTCTACATCTTAGTATATACACAACTAAAATACTATACCATAGTTTTGTACCAGAGAAATGCCATCTGTCAGTATATTGTAGATGCCAATATAAAATGTTTCAATAGTTACTAGACATTGCGCAATGCCTCTCTACAGTTTAGTACAAAAACTTTTATGGACAAATTCCAAAACTTGAAGATGGGGGAGGTCATATTTCAGCCAAAAATTCCAGAGTAAATATTGGTCTATTTTCTGCATGATTTTATTTCGGTTCTCCAAAAAAGATTTATGCAGAGAAGAGTACAAATCTATATTTGGAGCACTTAATGCAGAAAATCAATCTGAAAATAGTTATCAAACACCTCTGTAATTTCAAAAGCTTCTAAAGCTGGGTGGGTTGTTAAAAGTAAGTAATGCTTAATAGTTTACTTAATTAGCATAATCTTAGTTTTCTTTTTCAGTATAACAACAGTGCGACCACCCTAATACAAAGCAAAATGCCAGAATTTTCAGAAAATTGCTATATGATAATATAAACTATTTTATTTTGTCTTTGCTACACGAATTGTTGAAGAATTTGAAATTGTAAATACAATGCCTCAAGCCACTAATATAAATCTTCATTACACTCTCTGAGTTGGTATTACAAAAAAAAACAAAAAAACATTGTTTTATAAGCTTTACAATTTTAATGGAAATGTAAAGAATTTAGAAAAAAAATTGATTATGGAACAAAATTTAATTTTAAAAAATTGTTGGAAATTATCTAAACTGAAAGATGTTCATAGGAATGTGAAGGAAAATGTAAAATTGTTGAAGTGAAAAAAACATGTGGTATAATAATTGTTCAAGCAATAAGATGAAGTAAATAAGAGATTGCCTGACTCAGAAATCTTTCATTACTTTATATCCATGTCTTCAAGTCAAACAGCAAAGCACTATTTTAATAAACATTTATTTGCTGATAATTTAGATTAATTATATGAAGTGTCTTTGCCAGGGTCACAATACATCACTGGTAACATAGTACAAACTGTCAACACTCCAGCTTGGGGAAGGACACCATATCATTTAAGCCAACTACAAGCCTCAAATATACATAGATATTGTTTCACTTACATGCACATAATGTACAAATATACACAAACACACCTGTATAATCTTGACAGTACAGTTAATGATATTTGTAATTATTTTTACACTCATACAGCTATTATTTTCTAATCCTACTTAAGTTATGTCACTTCTTTCACAGCTGTCCCTCAAAAACTACTACACCACTTAATGTCCCCTATACCTTCATATAATGTCATCTTCAAAATAGCTTTTACTCCTACCCTCTCTACTTCCTCTAGGATTTTATCACACATTTGTTTACTTGTTTTCTATTTTTTTAAAAATAAACTGACATTTTTACCATCTATATCAACCATACCTATGACCTGGAAAATCTTGATCTACATGTCCCACTTACTACCGCTGTCTTCTATCTTTGCTCAACACATTGAAGTCCCTTCACTATTACTATCACTAACACCTGTTTCCATTACCCCCTCCCATACACACTCACACACTTAAGCAAAAATCTTTCTTACAGGCTTTCGTTAATCATTAACATCAAAATGAATTTCTTTACTTTCATCTCACAGTCCCAGCCTCTCTCCATTTAGTAGATTTCTTGAGAACTGCTGACCTCCTAGGTTATCCTATCCTAATTGATTGCTTGATGCACAGCTAAATTTACGCTACATCCACTAATAAGAATTTGCCTTCTGTCTGCTGACTGGCCACAGACAAACAGCCGATGATAAACAAGCAAGACATGAAATACATTAACAAGAGTGTTGCAGTTCTTTTGAAGTTTAGTCAGATTCTGTGCATTTAGAAGACAAAGGTTATGAAATGAATGACCTTCGTCTTCTAAACACGCTGCTAAGGCCGCAGGTCTTTCTCTCACTGACATACAGCAATAGGTAAGTTTCATTCTAACTTTACATCATTAAAAATGAAGCTATTGAGGAAAATATTAATTTTTCTCTGCCACAAATATATTTACTTCTAAGAACAAAGTAAAGTAGATAATAGGAAATGAGTACCGGTTCCATGGTAAAGCTCCCAATAGGCAACAAACTACATGCTGCATAATTACATCTGGTTTATTGTTTCAACTGACTGAAAGATATACTGGATCAATTTTCTACACCATAAAAATATAATTTCAATTTACCTAACAACAGTGCATAGAAAGACAGACACAGTTGCCAATACTTTGTACTGGGTGCAATTTGCTATCTAATATGCTCGGCAGCAAAAGACAATCTAATAACTAATATTAAATTACTGTATAGAAGTATGTCAGTTGTTGTTTAGCCCCAGGTCAGTTCTTATCGAGCAGACCTTTGATAAAAAGCATTCCAGTCATGACCATCCCATCATTTGACGGTCAATTAGGACTACATTATCTAATGTGTTTTCTTTTTTAAGATGGTAGGGTGTGATTTGAGGGCGATTTGGCTGCTATTTCTTAGGTCGAGCGACCACATAGTGGCTCCCTTGTCAGATCAAAGTATTTCAGTTTTATTAGACTGGTTGCTTTCAGATAAAATATTAAATATAGCAACTCACTTCAGTCTTTATTGTATGATCTGTCAGAATTGTTAGAGCATCACACAAAATGCTTTGCAGTATTTAGTTACAGCCCTCTTTGTTTTGAGTTTAGATCTCATCGAGGTGAACTTTGCCTTTCATCCTTCCGTGGTCGATAATATAAAGTACTAGTCAAATACTGCAGTCAATATAATTGACTATTCCCCTCCCAAAAATTCCTGGCCTTGTGCCTATGTCGGAAACAATTAAAATAAAGTACCAGTCAAGTACTGGGGTCGATTTAATCGACTTACCCCTCTCCCCCAAATTTCTGGCCTTGTGCCAATGTAAGAAATCATTATTATTATTATTATTATTATTATTATTATTATTCCCTGTTACATAGCAGTAGTCTTCATGTCTAAGGTTTACTGTAATATAAATTAGTTATGATCAAATGAAATTAATTTAAACAGATTTCAAATATCTCATAATTGCACATTGACATATCAATCAAATAATAAAACTGAGGAAACTCAGCGCAACTATGTTGAGTTGCCTGTCCTTGAAAAACCAACATCTTCAAAATAGCCAAAACTGCATCAAAGATTGAGTTGGGTACGAAAATGTAATCTCCCCTGAACAATTAAGCACTCAGATATACTCTAAATATAGATCGCTCCTCTTCTATCTGGAAGCATAACCCACTTTTAACCCCTAAATGATTAAATTACGTTGAACAAAAAAGAAAAAAGCCAATGGAAAAAACACCATTGAACAAGAGTTGACTGAGATTACCCAATATCAAAAGCAAGTCACAATTATTACAAGCTATTTCTTTCCTCTACTTTTCCTACTGTTGCTACAACAGTCATCGCCTCTCTGAACTTGCTCTCTACTACACACTATTAAATGTAATCATCACACACATTTTCTTCACATTACTCATATTGTACCTCATCTCTTAATTCAATGTATATTATCTACAAAATCATAGAGATTTTGTAGGTGTCAGTAAGTTTAGCTGCAATAAGGAATTAAACAAATCTGATATTTTGGACAAAGGCCCTTTGATGAAGTGGCCAAGTAATGGTCGGCCCAAGTGAAAAAAGGAGTAAATAAGTTAAATGGTAAAGACAGGAGGTGGGCGAGGAGGTAATCGCAGGGAATGAGAAATGTAGGGAGTGAAATAAGAGTGTACCAAGAGAAAGGTAGTTTGTGTGAGAGAGTGACAGGAGGGTGGAGTCTGGTATGAGTTAGTTAGGAAGGAAGGCCAAGTGGCCGGCCTAGCAGTGTAGTGTGAGTTAACCAACAATGGGCACAGAGACACACAGTTACAAAGAAACAAGCATTTGTGAAGTGAAGTGAAGAAAGGCATGGAGGGTTGGGAGTGCAGTGGGTGTCTATTGGAAGTGAGTGCTCATACTGCTAGGAGTCAAGGTTCCAAGCTGGAAAATGAGCCATTGTTCACTGAGTTGGCAAGTTGCCTTTGGAGCATGGTATTGGCGAACTTCAAAATGGAGAGGTGGTGGAGAGATTGGTTAGGGGAGTTGAATTAGTGAGCTATGGATTTCAGGGTGCAAGGGACATTATTGCAGATATCCAGTAGATGTGCCCGAAAGTGATCACCCACACAATGACTGGCCTCACCTATATACACGGCATTACAGTGACAGTAAATCAGATTAGCAGAAGTGCAATCGAAGTGGTTTGAAATTATCTTCTCTAAAGCATCATCCTTACAATTAAAACTGAACATTAACAATTCATTCACTACTCCAGCCTAAGATTTTAAAAATATGTTTTGAAGTCTAGACATGGTTTATAGCACAGGCATGGCTGTGTGGTTAAGAAGTTTGCTTCACAACTACGTAGTTTTGGGTTTGATCCTACTGCACAACACCTTGGGTAAGTGTCTTCTACCATAGCCTTGGGTTGACCAAGGTTTTGTGAGTTAAATTTGGTAGACGGAAATTGTGTGGAAGACCATTGGAGGGACCTTTACTGTTTTGGGGTGGTAGACTTAATCCATCACTCAAGTTTAACACCACTCTAACCATAACCCTAATGCTTGGGTGCCTTTAGCAGAGTCCACTCTGTTGCAAACATTCAGGCCAGGTCTCATTCTGTCCTTCCAACATACCAATCACAGGGTCCCAGAAAAGTGTGATGGGCACTGACCGTCTTCCTCTGACTAATTTTCACAAGAACAGTTAAATATCTAATACATATTAATCTTATTGATAACAGTTGTCAGTAAGATTAACAATATTAACTTTACAATATTGTTAATGTATTAAGCATATTCTAATATATGTATAATAAGGCGGCAAATTGGCAGAGTTGTTAGGGCGTCGGACAGAATGCCTTGCAGTATTCATTCTGGCTCACTGCGCTCCGAGTTCAACTTTGCCTTTCATCCTTCCGGGGTTGATAAAATAAAGTACCAGTCAAGTACTGGGGTTGTTGACCTTGTGCCTATGTTAGAAACAATTATTGTATGATAATAATATACTGTAATATATATTAATGAGTTCACAA
The DNA here is from genome assembly GCA_027124095.1 of Muusoctopus leioderma. NCBI lineage: Eukaryota > Metazoa > Mollusca > Cephalopoda > Octopoda > Octopodidae > Muusoctopus > Muusoctopus leioderma. Next base: position 28,978,075 of record JAOPJM010001291.1, read on the forward strand.
ATTATAGGTGAAGGAAACAGTCAATTTAATCAACCAGTATATGACTGGATGAAAATCAAAATGAACCTTGGCAGGATTTGAAACCACAAAAAAAACCATAAGTAAATACTATAAGGCATTCAGTGTGACATTACCATTTCTGCAACTCACCATATATTAATACCAAGAATAAACTAAAAACTTTCAATATTTCATCTATTATTATACCTTGACCCCTTTCTAACCATTTCTAATGGCTTTGGCTGTAAACTTTTCTGCTACTATTACAGACTTTGCCCTTTCTATCTACTATCGCTATAGTGGGCTTTGCCCCTTCTGCAGTCCATATAATGCACTGCCACTTCTACTACCACTATAATGGACTTTACACTTCTACTGCCCTTATAATGCACTGCCACTTCTACTACCACTATAGTGTACTCTGTTACTCAAAACTTATTGATTACACCCTGCTTATAATATTACCCACATTTATACTTCTTGCCAGCCATACTTTGTTTTTCTCCTTAAAATCCATACAAAACATTTTATGCACTCCTTAATTGAAAAAAAAAAAAAATCACTGTACTGCAGAGATTAATTTTCTGTTTTGTACAGGTATCATAACCTAGCTTTCCAACTCTTCAATCTTCATATTAACTACACCGGTCCCATTTATTTCCACACCGTCAGGCTAATCTGAGAAACCCTTCCTCTCCATAAAGCTAGACACAATGCCCTTCCTCTTTGAATGCAAGATTTAAAAAAAAACAAAAAACCTAGAACTCACTCTTACTTGTAGTTTGATATTGTCAGTGCATTAAAATTGGATATGATCATAACATTGAAACTGAGCTAAACAATGCCAAATGTAGCTATAAGCCAATGAGGGAGCCTGTACATGGTTGATCAACCTGCTAGAAATAGCACCCACATCTCCCTAAAATCACACCCTACCATCTTAAAAAAAGGAAGGGCACATTGGATAATGTAGTTCTGGATACACTATCTTTTAGGAAAAAAGAGGGATGGTCATGGCTGGAAAACCTTTGATCGTAGGTCTACTAGATCAGGACAGACCTGGAGTTAAACAACTGTGGAGTGGATACGGTATTGGTTTACTTGCTCAAAGGTCTTACATTCAAATCCACTGTAGACTGCGTATTTAAGCATGATACTTTAACCTAGCTACCCATCAGAAGGAAGGAAATATTACCTACAAGAGACTGGTGTCCTGTTCAGGAGGAAATTTGTCTCATCTATTCAATGCCATGAAAATGGAACTAAGCACTGGCCCTTGTAGATCTCTTGAAAGTTTTTGTGATATTTACATAACTTATCTTTCAAGTCTACCTGCTTACTTGGTTTATTGATCATTTAGAGAGAGAACAAAATGGGATAGGCAGGTGACTTTACAAAGCAATTTATTTTCTTCCTGGGTGAAGAAAAGGTAAGCTGTCCCTGGTATGTGATAAAAAGAGACTAACAGGAAGATATGTCCCTTATTCATAAAAGAGGAATTAAATACTATCAAAGCTACTGAAGTATAAATCTGTATACAATAAACAATGCTGTTACATCATTACAAAAAAGAACACCTGCATAAGCAGAGGAAACCAGCCAAAATAAATAAATAAATTAAAAAAAAACATTAAAGGTAAAGATGAAAGAGTATCTCTGTTCAGCTGTAAAATGCAGCATGTATGTTTGAGGAGATTTGAAATATAAATTCAATAAATGTTGTACATATTACTTAAGGAGGTTAATTTAAGCATATTATGTATATAGCAAACACTGCATTATGTAAGGCATGCATACACAAACACAGATTTATATATTCTTATTAATATTTACCCTGGTTATAGAGTAGGTAGACTGTATACCTGCATGTCGTAAGAAGTGACTAAACGGATTGGCACGAGGAAGGGTATTTAGCCGTAAAACACTGCCTAAAAAATTCCAGTCCAACCCATTCCATTATGGAAAAGCGGATGTAAAAAAAAAAAAAACCGATGAACAATACGAAAAGAAAATAGAAACTAAATGCTAAGACTTTTTACATTAAAATTAATTTGACAAAGTATTTAAATCAAATCTTTTTAAGGTATTATTAGAATTGTAACTTTACAACATTGGTAAATAAGAAAATACAAATTTCTTAGTGAAGTCAAAGACTATATCACATATACAAACCAGGTATTTCTTATCTATGAAAGCTTATTGTTTACATTTAATAGATGTTGTTGGGGAAGTTTAGTCAGCTCTAACTGGGTACTATGTCACATATATATATATATGTGTGTATAT
>JAOPJM010001291.1:29022952-29032990 GCA_027124095.1 Muusoctopus leioderma
ACTACTACTACTACTACTACTACTACTACTACTACTACTACTACTACTACTACTACTACTACTACTACTACTACCAGGAGCCGGCACAAAACTCGACCACAGCCATCATCACCACACAGACCACCGTCATATGCACAACCACCATCAGTACTATGACTTTAAGCACAGCCGCCGCCACCACCACGCTTAACAAAAAAAATGCTCCACCATTATCAAAACCATAATCATGAATATAACGAAAACCACAACCCCCCGCTCCATCGTCACCACCACCACCACCACCATCATCATCACCACCTCAACTAGCAGCCCCACCATCACCACCACCACTGCCACCACCACCACCACCACCACCACCATCATCATCATCATCATCATCATCCTCATCCTCCTCCTCCTCATCATCATCATCATCATCATCATCAGCAGCAGCAGCATCAGCAGCAGCAACATCCGTTTCACGACACTCAATAACAATATCCATTTATATGGTTTTAGATGATCATATGAGCCCCTCTACCTAATTTTGTATCAAAGGTACCAAAGGGGTCGGAGGTAGGGTAGATTAGGGTAGGGTGAGGGTGAAATGAGGGTGAGGTAGTTGGGTGAGGAGGAAGAGGAACAGACGTGTTCAATAAGCAACACAAAACCAACCAAACAAAACAGCAACATAACACAAATCAATAAGGAAAAATAAATGAATAAATAAATAAATAAATAAATAAATATAAAATAAAAAAAGGGGTGAAGTAAAAACCGATGAAATTCAAAGCTAGTAATAATATGAACTTGAAAGCCAACAGCACTGCGGGGGTTCCTTCACTGGCAGCAGACAAAACAACAACAACAACAACAACAACAACAACAACAACAACAACAGCAATAACGACAGAAAGAAAGTAATAACACCAGTCTAGCAATGTGTTCGTACATCCATGCAGAGCCAGTGGGGGGAAGAACTAAATTTCCACCAAATGAACAAAAGTCGAGATGAAAACATTGAAATGAACTAACTTGTGACCTTGAAGCATGGACTATTGTCAACTTGAAACATGACAGTATTGGAGCCATTCCAGCACCAATACACTACATTGATACATTCCTGCACTACAATATTGCTACACTAAACACTACAATATTACAACACTAAACACTAAATTATTATTACACTCAATGCTACATTATTATAACTAAATACAACTCTAAATATTACGTTATTACAACTAAGCTACATTATTAGATTACTAAACACTACAATATTACAACTAAACACTACATTATTACAGCAACTAGATGCTACATTGTTACAACACTAAACACTACAATATTACAACACTAAACACTAAATTATTATTACACTAAATGCTACATTATTATAACTAAATACAACACTAAACATTACGTTATTACAACTATGCTACATTATTAGATTACTAAACACTACAATATTACAACCAAACACTACATTATTACAACTAGATGCTACATTGTTACAACACTAAACACTACAATATTACAACACTAAACATTAAGGAGCTTCTACGTGGTGGCTCGACATGCTAGAAATAGCAGCCAAATCTTCATCAGATAACACCACACCGCTTTAAAAAAAGAAAGGACATATTAGATAATGCATTTCCTAGATATCCCTGAAAAGACAGTAAGGTCACAGCTGGATTGCCTTTGATCATAGGTCTGCTTGATCAGGGTCCCACCTGGGGCTAAACAACAAAACATCAACAACACTAAATACCAGAATATTACAGCACTAAACTCTACATTATTGCAACACTAAATACTATATTATTTACGACACTAAAAAGACTACAATATTACAACACTTAAACACTACAATATTACAACACTAAACACTACGATATTACAACACTTAAACACTACAATATTACAACATTAAACACTACGATATTGCAACTAAACACTATATTATTACAACACTAAACACTACAATATTACAACACTTAATCACTACAATATTACAATACTAAACACTACAATATTACAGCACTAAACAATACAATATTACAACACTAAACACTACAATATTACGACACTAAACACTACAATATTACAACACTAAACACTACAATATTACAACACTAAACACTACATTAATACAGCACTAAACACTACAATATTGCAACACTAGACTCTACACTATTACAACTAAACACTACACTATTACACCACTAAAAACTACAATATTACAACGCCTAAACACTACAACCTAAACACTACAACCTAAACACTACAAAATTACAACACTAAACACTACAATATTAAAACACTAAACACTACAATATTACAACACTAAACACCACAATATTACAACACTTAATCACTACCATATTACAACACTAAACACTACAGTATTATAACACTAAACACTAGATTATTACAACTAAATGCTTCATTATTACAACACTAAACACTACAATATTACAACATTAAACACTACATTATTACAACACTAAACACTACAATATTACAACACTAAACAATACACTATTACAACTAAACACTACAAGATTACAGTATTAAACACTACAATATAACAAACCTAAACACTACAAAATTACAGTACTAAACACTACAATATCACAACACTAAACACTACAATATTACAACACCTAAACACTGCAACCTAATCACTACAATATTACAACACTAAACACTACAATATTACAACACTAAACACTACAATAGTACAACATTACAATATTACAACACTAATCACTAAATTATTACAACTAAATGCTTCATTATTACAACACTAAACACCACAATATTACTACACTAAACACTACAATATTACAACACTAAACACTACACTATTTCAACTAAACACTACAATATTACAACACTAAACACTACATTATTACAACACTAAACACTACATTATTACAACACATAAACACTACAAATTACAACACTAAACACTACAATATTACAACAGTAAACACTACAATATTACAACACGAAACACTACAATATTACAACACTAAACACTATAATATTACAACACTAAACAATACAATATTACAACACTAAACACTACATTATTGCAACATTGAACACTACAATATTACAACACTAAACACTACAATATTAAAACACTAAACACCACAATATTACAACACTAAACACTACAATAACTCATGACCATAACATCTCAATATTATTTACAATAAATACAACAACAGATAGAAGTACACGAAATAGAAAAACAACATAAGCCCCTCTACATGGCGCTCGGCATTCTAGTAATAGCACCCAAACTCCCTCAAACTACACCCTACCATCTAAAAGTAGGACACAATAGTCCTGGATACATTGTATGAAAATGTGATGTGAATTCCGTGGCTGGAACGCTCTGATAATAGGTTTACCCAATGAGGGTTGACCATGAGTTAAACAACAACAACACTAACAACAACAACAAAAACAACAACAACAACAACAACAATAACAACAACAAGAGCCTCTACTTGATCACTTGACCAGCTAGAAATAGCAGCCAAATCTCCCTTAAATCACACACCCATCATCTTAAAAAAGGGGTGGACACATTAGCTAATGTAATCCTAGATGGCCATAAAAAGACAGGATGGTTATAGCCGCCATGCTTTTGATCATGTCTACTCGATCAGGGATGTCCTGGGGCTAAACAACAACAACAACAACAATACATACAGTAACAGCAATAACATCAACAACAACGAGCCAAGGAGGGAGACCCTACACGGTCAACCAACCTGCAAGAAATAGCAGCCAAATATCCCTCGATTCGTACCCTACCGTCTTAGATAAAGAAGGTTACTTTGGACAATATAGTCTCTGATATAGAAAAGGACATGATGGTCGTTTAAACGCCTCAGAAACCAGGATTAGCTCCGGCCTAATGAGCACAAAAGCCTCATATTTCAGGAAAAGAAGTGAAAAGCATGACGTTTATACCTCACTTAAGACACTGGAGAATATCACTAAGTCAGGGAGGGAAGAGCAGCATCCATGACCCTTTATATTTTCAGGGCCTTCGAGACAGGTAGTTGGAAGGGAGGAAGAGAGGAAGGTATCCTCAAATCGGAGCTCTGGCCCGAACGCTTGCAACAGAGGGAACTCTGCTAAAGATATCTTGAGACCAGGTGGTGGTGTTAAACCGGGGAACGGTTTAAGTCTACCACCCAAGAACTGAGCTCAAATTCCGCCGAGGTCAACTTTGCCTTTTATCCTTTCGGGGTAGATAAAATAAAAGTAGCAGTCTAGAGCGTTGGACTGACGGAATCGTTACAGCGTCGGACGAGATGCCTCGCGGTATTTATTCCGGCTCTTTGCGTTCTAAGTTCAAATCCCGCCGTGGCCTACTTGGGTGATAGATTTAATCCATCGCCCGGTTTAACACCACCACTTGTCCCTTGGGTGCCTTTAGCGGAGTCCACTCTGTTGCAAGCATTTGGGCCAGGTCTCCGGTCAGAGGATACCTTCCTCCCTCCCACCAGTCTCAGAGACCATGAGAAAAGGGGTGTGGGCACTGCTTTCCCTCCAGACGAAGTAGTACAAAAAAAATGTCAGAACGCAAAAAGCCAGAGTAAATACCGCACGGTACCCATCCGTAGCTCTAACAATCCCACCAATCCACCGTCCTGGACTGGTACTTTATTTTATCAACCCCAAAAGTGATATGGCTTCGACCGAGAATTGAAACTACGTCGCAGTCTCGGCTAGCACTACGATGTTTACCTTTTGTCCTGCAGTGTTTGACAAGACAATTATATTAAGCTCAAGACAAGTAAACAACGAAGCCACTGCGCGGCCGCTCGACTTGCTACAAATAGCAGCCAAGTCTCAATCAAATTCCATCCTACTGTCTTAAACGAAGGAAGCACACAATGGATAACGTGTATAGGTTTTTTTTTATACCTGACTTGGTCAGTTGAGAAAGGGCAGCACCTATGGCCATTTTCAGAGCCTCCAAGACTGGTAGGAGGAAGAGAGGAGGTAAATCTCAGATCAGAGACCTGATCCGAATACTTGCAACAGAGTGAACTCCACTAAAGGTACTCTAGAGGCAGGTGTTGCGGTTAGACTGGGTGACGGATTAAATTCTCAATCCAAGAGTACGTCTTCCACACAGTTTCCGTCCACAAAATTTCAGTCACAAGGCGTTGGTCGAGCCGAAACTATGGTAAAAGACACTTGTCCAAGGTGCCGAGCATTGAGAATGAACATGAAATTACGTAGTTGCGAAGCTAACTTCCTAACCACGCAACCATGCCTGCACTTCCGCTATGCATGCAAAAGAAAAGACAGGATGGTCATGCCTGGAACGCCTGTGATAATAGGTCTGCTTGATCAAGGCCGACTTGGAATGGGACTAAACAACTAAGTTTAAGGTCAATTTTATAGAAAAAGGTGTAGTCGGTTAAATTGGTCACAATATTACTGGTATTTGTATTTCTAAGTCGATCCAGGTGATATCTGAGACCTAGAACTGAGACAACACGTTTTGGATACTATAAAATATCTCGTATGTTTCCTGACTGACCTGATAATCATTTCTTCCTTGATGCAAGTAAGAATGAGAGAGTGTGTGACATTCATGCATTTCTCATGCTTATTAGTGACGTAAATAAAATCGATTAACATTAATCAGAAATGGAGAGCCAGTCAACGGAAACAAATATGTTGCAATTAATATATCGGCTGTATTCTTAACTCACTAAATGGAAACACCGTTGTTTTACGAAGAATGTTTGTTTGTCTTCAGATCTGAGCCAAGACTTTCACTAGATAGACAATGTAGAAAATGATGAGCTATTGGGTTGTAGAGGCACTACTGAAGATTTCGCCTTCATGTAGTCTTGCCTTGCCTTGGGCCATCAGCTCCTGGTGGAGTTGTAGGGGCGCCGTTGTGACTTACAGCGTGTCTTGGGTATTTTAAAACCTGGCGGAGCCCACCCCTCTCCAGGTCTGACCACAGCCGATTTCTTCCATAGAAAGAGAGAGAGAGAGAGAAGAATCGACTCCAGTAGTGGACTAGTACTAGTACCTTATTTATCGACCTCGAAAGGATAAAAGGCAAAGTTGACCTCGGCGGGATTTGAACTCAGAAGCATTCTGTCCGACGCTCTAACGACTCTGCCAATTAGCCACCTTGCTTCAAGAAGTATATCTAGGGCAAGTTAATCCATCACTCTCTCAGCTATACCTTGGCGAGGAGTCGTAATCAGTGCAGTCAGTTAACAAAACATTCATCAATTTTACAGGAGAGATAATTATATAAGGAACCTATAGGAATGGAATGTATAATTGTATACGGAGCCTATAAGAACGGAACTTATAATTGTTTCAGGCTCTTTTAGAATATCATAAATGGGTTTAAACACTGTGGTTAATGTTCAGTTAGAACTGTTGAAGTTTATTAATTGTGAAGAGAAGGGATCGTTGGTGTGAGGAGACTTTCAGGAAGATTTGTTAAAAGTGTTAAGTACGTAGCTGCTTATGTATATGTGTGTGTGGAAGGGAGAAAGTCACACTGGGACTGGGATGACGGATGTTAGAAAGTCAGGTATATGCTTTTAGTGGGTGCAATATATATAATGTGTTATATTTTTAATGGTTGGTCTGAAGGAAGGGGCTGTACCCATGTCCTTCGCCGTCCCTCTGAGATCAGTGAGATAGACGCAGTTAATGATCCTCTTGAACAGTTGCAAGTGGACGGCTGCAGGAAAAATATGGGCAGGGTGGGAATTCCAGAGGATCGACATTCTGGGGAGAAAGGACTTGGTGTAGGGGTTAATGCATGGTCTGTGGGTGGTGGACACAATATGGGTGACGGGAGGAGGAGAGACAGGAGTGTCTGATTGAAGGTGGCACGAGATCAGCCAGCCCCGAGGAGGAGAGGCCACTGTAGTAGTGGTAGAAAAGATAGAAAGAAGAAACAGTACATCTGTGGGCCAGAGATTGGACTGTGTTGGTGAGCGACTCCATGTCAATCAATCAGGTGATAGACTGTTATAGTACTGAAGCATAATTCAGATTACACGACGTTAGTACGCGAGAGACATGTGTACATCATGATACGACGATAGTTTATTGTAGGTTTATTACTTTAGAATCAGCTGACACAGTTCGAGCTTGAATTAATGGACCACCCAACTGCTACCTCAAGTGTCTGGTCGAATCTACCTCCTATGCAAAATCACACATCTCTTTTGTAATCAGCCTGGTACTCATTTGTGAGAAATGTTCCATCTAATATGTGCTCTTCTGCACGTACATATATATGCACAAAATAATTTCAATTCCACGCAAGAAATTAAATACATTTGTCTGACACTGTCGCGACCCATCCTCCTCCTCCTCCTTCTTCTCCTCCTCCTGTCATTCCTACAATGAACGACATCCTAGACCAGCCATTTATCACTCTTACCTATCTTTCCTTCCCATAATTTACCTATTTGGAACTTCTTCCTCTTCTATGGTTTTCCTTCTTATACTGACTTCCAAAAATTTAAACTAGACATTAACCGTAATGGCGCTCTAACCTCGGTGTCGAGTGGCAGTGAAAAGAGTGGACAAATGCCAAACTAGCCGCCATTAAGTGTCTTGATCACGAGCACAGTGCAGAACAGGTCACGGAATACGTCGAAAGGTCGATGGGTTGTATTTTCGTGAATGACACGGTGCAGTGTCAGTGTGATCAAGACACCTAACTTTCACTGATCCAATTCAACTATCTGTAAATTTGTACATTAATTTTAGTGCATCTCATCCTTGTAAAGAGCACGAGCACTTTAACGATTCGTTAGCTTGCAGTACTGGGTTTGAATTTCCCATGAACCTGGGCCACAACAGAAATGCTCACTAATTCTATTAACAAAATTCTATCCACTAATTCTATCACTCATATAGAAAATGAAGAGGAAAAAAACTGTTGACTCGATAATCATTGTTTCTAACCTAGGCACAGGGTCAGAAATTTCGGGGGAGAGGAACAGTTGATTATATCGATCCCAGGACTTGACTGGTATTTTATTTACAGACCTCGAAGTGATGAAAAGCAAAGTTGATCTCGGCGGGATTTGAACTCAAAACGCAAAGTGCTAGAACAAATGGCACAAGAAATTTTGTCTAACGCTCTAACGATTCAGCCAATCCATCTCCCCCTTGTTGACTCGATAATAATGATTTCTAACATAGACACAATGTCAGAAATCTTTTGGGATGGGTGGGTGGGGGTGTAAGTCGACTCCAATACTTGACTGGTACCTTGATAATCGACCTCGAAAGGATGAAAGACAAAGTTGACCTTGGCAGGATTTGAACTCAGAAGGTAAAGAGCCGGATCAAATACGCTTTAACAATTCAGCCAATCCATCTCCCTCTTGTTGACTCGATAATAATGAACATCTTTTGATGATGAAGTCTTTCATGAACTCATGGTTCCAGATTTATAGGGGAAGATAAAAGTAAACGAGATTATGAGACGTTCATGACTTTCTCAATAGTATTAGACACTTTAAACGAAATGAAATGTTAACAACCAGGATCCGAAACCCATCTGTTAATACCGGCAATATGTGGAGCTTCTACATTCCCACTCACCATTTTGTTAACTCCTGCTGTTGGAATACACAATCACCCACCTCACATTTCCGTCACACACATACATACACACAAACACACACACACACACACACATACACACACACACACACACACACACACACACACGTACACATACACACACAAACATACACATATATATACACACACACACACACACACATATACACAGACGCGTGTACATGTACAAACGAACATACAAAGACTTTCAATTAATTAAAAGCCAGCTATAATTTCTTATAAATCACATTTGATGTTTATCCCTCTTCTGAAATTATATTCACTCCCTTCTTCCTCTCACCCTCCCACCTTCCTTTCCACCCTTCATTTCAACTCCCCCTTCCTCATTCAGCTTTACCCACATCGTTCCCACCGCGTCTCTCCTGCTCTCCTTACATTCACAAATTCCATCTGTTCGATCTTATTTATCTCCCTTCTCATAACTTCTCTCTTTATGGCGTTTCTCCTATTACTTTCTTTCTTCCATTCCTCTCTTTCCCATAGTCCCTGCATTTAACCTTTACTCTTTTTATAAACTACCCCCCCCCCTCTCATTTATACACACTTCTCCCTCTCTCTCTCTCTTCACCCACTCACATTCATACGCGAATCTTTATCCAGTTTCTGTGTTTTCTTTGACTCTCTTGTCTCGCCTTATCATCTCCCTCTCATCATTCTCGTATCTATTCTCTCCTTTATATCTTCACATATCTTCTTCCACTCTTTATTTCACCTTTTTTCTTTGTTCTCTTACTACCTCTCTTCTCTCTCTCTCTCTCTCTCTCTCTCTCTCTCTCTCTCTCTCTCTCTCTCTCTCCCCTGCTCGGTCTCTCTTTTTCTCTCTCCATCTCACTCACCCTTACTCATATGTACACCTACTTGCGCACATACGGAACACACACACACATGCATACAAACACACATAAACATATAAATACAAATCTTCCATGCCTTCACGCTTGCCTCCTCCCACTCCAATCACACACACACACACACACACAGACACACACACACACACACACACACAAACACCCCCCACACACATACACACACACTACTTTCTAATATAAAACTTTTATAACTGCCCTTTCGCCATTTATGTTTCATTTTAATGTTGCCGTCTTATCGCCTTTGATCAAAACACAAAAATAGCCACTTCGAAATGGTTAGAGCAAAGAGTTAGAGCGTGATGGCGTTTAGCAGACGGACTGATCTAGGACTACTTTGGGGTGAGAAAGGCTTAATTGTAAATGAGAGAGGGTGTAAGGAGAAGCGATGGGGTAGGAGAGTGAGAAAAATGGCTGTTTCTATGAATCATAAACACTGATGATCATTTCATCTTGTCGTCAAACGCTATTATATATATAAAAGGAGTTATAATATACATACATA
>JAOPJM010001291.1:29033090-29046610 GCA_027124095.1 Muusoctopus leioderma
TGTATAGTAGAAGCGGTTTATTATATTTACGGATAATGTTAGCAAACGGTTATTGTTTTCAAAATTAGTGGACCCCAAACTCTTTATTTTAAATGAATGAAAAATTATTTGCTAATTAGAATCAAAGCTCCGGATATTGTTATCAAACACAACCACTACTACTAATGTATTGCTTACAGAGATCAAAAAGATCAAAACAAAAGCGCGCTAGCTACGGTGACGTGGTAAGTGTGTGGTGATGGTGGATTCGTATGTTGGTGCTGGACTGGAGATACTGGTGTGTTAAGTTGGTCGGTGTGGACCAATCAAAGCTTCGGATATTGTTGTCTACTTAATCAAACGTCTTTAAGATCTGGATTGAGTGCGAGGAGGAAGGTCATTTTTGGCTCTGTTTCTCTCGTGGAATCTGTAAGACAGGCTAATCAATGAAATTGTGATTTTCAATATGCAATTATTTAAACACCAGTCACCATGATGAAAGAAGTAAATAAGAAATGTTAAGATTTGTCTCTACAAGAAAAGCTAAAAATATTGGAGTGCTATGATAAGTTATCCAAAATGAGTCAGCATAGTGCTGCTGTTCATTTAAACATTTCACAACCACTATTGTGTAAGATTAAAAAAACAAGAAAAATCTGTCATTGAAAAATCACCACTTAATGAGAGTACGATCTTAAGAGAGTATATCTTAAATGAGAGTACGATCTAGCAAAGATAGTCAAATTGAGTCAGCATTGAAAATTTGGTTTGGCAATGTTCGTGAAAAGAATGCTTCAATTAATGGACCGTTGATGCGTCAAAAAACAGAAGAGTTTGCAAAAGAAATGGGTAAAGAAAATTTCACCCCAAATGGTGGATGATTTAACAGGTGGAAAAGGCGAGATAATATTGTGTACAAAAGCGACGATGGCGAGGAAAAAAGTGTTTATTCTTTTATCAGCTGAAGTGTAGATTAAGAGAGAATGGAACAAAATTATTGCTGATTATTTTCCTGAGAGTATTTACAACGCAGACAAAACAGGTTATTTTCGTGCAATGGCAGAGTATACTTATTTGTTTAAAAATGAAAATGCCAAAGTATTTAAATCTTCAAAAGAGCGAGTGACAGTTTTTGTTTTGCTAATATGAATAGACAGAAACGAGAGCTTCTAGTGATTGGTAAAAGTAAACATCTTCGGTGTTTTAAGGGTGTCAACAGTTTACCTGTTCATTACTGTTCCAATACAAATGCCTGGATGACTACAGTTATTTTGAACAATTGGCTAATTAAGTGGGATTTGGAATTAAAGCGAAAATTTGCCATATTAGTTGTGTACGACACAGAAATAATTTGTCATTAAAGAACTTCCAAGTAATTTTCTTGCCGTCAAGCACTACATCCTTAATCCAACCATGTGACCAAGGCATCATATGAGCTGTAAAGGCCTATTATCGAAGAGAAATTTGTACAAGAATTATAACCGTTTTATGACGCTTTTGATTATTGTGTGTTCGTCTGTTCTATAGTTAGTATGCATTTGATTCATATAGTATACTTTATGTGTGATTTCTGTATCTTTCATGGATATGATGCCTGATGTATTTGTGTCTATATTCTTCTGTGACCTGGTCTACTAGTCTGTTAGAATATCTATTGTTAATTAGTGTTTGTTTTGTTCCGTGGATTTCTTTATTTAGTGCTTGTTGAAGATAATCTAAATGCTCTTCTAAGTAGGGATTTTACCACTGACATTTTGTACACGGATATGATGTATCTGTTCTTTTCAATATATATGTTTATATCTAGAAATGGAGTCGTATTTGTATTATTCTGGATGTTAAATTTTACAAATATTTCATGTATCTGAGCAGGCAGAAATGGTTTCGCCTTTCTACACCAGGGGTCGGCAACAAGTGTGACTGAGCCCACAAGTGGGCCATCGAGGTTTTCCCTGTTGTCCTTGGACATTTCCTTAAAAAATTCTTCAAATTTAATTAAATTCCTTTCCATGTATGAAAAACATCAAATCTTCTCAAAGAAGTCGTGTTTTGGACATTAATTTGAAGAGGTAGATGATTACTATTACAACTGACATTCCAAAATTTACTTAGGTCAATGAGAGACCCTTAACTTCACACTAATGCTTGTTTATTTTTCTTGAGAATTATTAACTGCTATTAAACTGATTGTGTATAAATATATATATATAGTACTTTACGCATATTTTTATATTACTTTTCACTTGCAGAGTAAATATTTGAAATTTATAGGCCCCAAGAGAAAATTTTTATATGTAAGATATGATATAATATACATGCGGGCCATGGGCAAATGTTAAAAAAAAAAAAAATCAAACGTGGACCATGGGTTAATGTAAAAAAAAAAAAAAAAAAATCAAAAGTGGACCACTACAAAAGGAAGTTGCTGATCCCTTTTCTACATTTTTAGTTTAAATCCTGCCGAGATAAATAACTTTTTTTCTGAGTTGATATAAGTCCCAATCATGTACTGACATCGATCAGTTCGACTATACTCCTCTTCTAAAATGTGTTGTATTCTGCCAGTGTGCAAAATTCATATTTTCTTTATCTCACACAAGTGTAACAGAGTCAATTGCCTGACACAGTGGTCAGTGCTAATGAGCTATTGACTTCAAGGAAATGGAAATGGATGTTGTGACGTGTATGTCTTTTTTCAGTGATATTAGAAACATAGGAGACGGGAGACAGCTACGACCGAGAATCAAGACCTAATGGTAGATCTTGCGTGAAGGGTACAATACTCAATGTGTATGAGTAATATTTCACACAGTGACTACCGTAAGAAAAAAAGAAAAATCAGATTTTTACTGCTCAGCGTAGACATGGCTGTGTGGTTGCGAAGCTGCCTTCGCAAATGAGTGGTTTCGGGTTCGATCCCACTGTGTGGCATCCTGGGAAAGTGTCTTCTACCATAGCCTCGGATCAATCAATACCTTGTGAATGAAATTTGGTAGACGGAAACTGTGTGGAAGTCCGTCGAAGAGACTGTTCCTGTTCTTGGGTGGTAGATTTAACCCGTCACTCGGTTTAACACTACCATCTAGCCTTTGAGTGCCTTCAGTGGACTCCACTCTATTGCAAGCAATCCAACCAGGTCTCCAGTTTGATGATTTACCTCTTCCCTTCGCCCCACCAGTCTCAGAGGCCTTGAAAAGGAAAAGGGTCCTGGACGCTTCTCTTCGTCCTCTGTCTAAGCGATAAAAATAGACACTCCCCTTTCCACTGGACAGGCTTATCTCTGGTTTTTTTTTTGCGCGTTAGAAGAATGAGAGATATAAGCTACTAATCTTTCTCAAGTAAATTTTCTCGGCAAAATTTATAGAACTCAGCACCGGAAGTCAATGAAAAATTCATCAATTCTACTGTTCAGCCGCTGCTTACAACGGCAAATTATACCACTTTGCAGGTTATACCAGGATATTCTCGTAGTTGAAAGTTGAGAGCTTGGTGTTTTGGTTACAGAATAGGAACGATCGTCCTCTCGGTTGGTTGTCTGCAACCTTAACAAATCTAAGCCAACACTGCTGAATGTTGGTTTTGTTTCTTCTGCAACTTTCCAATACGACCGTATGACTCAAATAGCAGCTTCAGCTATATACACGCGATTGACTTTCTCTTCTCATCTGAGGCAAGAGGCCGCTCTTGTTCTCTGTCCAATCTGCAAGCTACAGACATATTACAGATGACTTGTCGTTTGAAGACACACCACTAGAAAAGACATCGGCTGTCGATATGTTCAGATGAAAGGAAAACTGATTTGTCGACGAAGAATAGTCGTCTGCCTATATGATGGGGAAGAATAGGATATAAATTTTAAGTGGGGACTCTTTTGGATTATAAATTTAATCGAAAGCGATGATATCTTTGAGAAGCGGTCGTCCATTAAGATCACAGGAATTAACAAAGAGAAAACAGCTAGCATTCTATGCCAATAAAATTCAATTAGAAACCACTTTATTTACATAAATTAGAAGTCTGCCATTGTAATGGGAATATAACAGTGGCCGATGGGAAATTTAGGAGGTGAAAGAGAAGACAAGAGCTTTCGTTTAGTTCTAAAGAATATTCTCTGTCTAATAAAACAAAACAAAATAAAAATGAAGGAAACAACCGACAATTCAGTCAGTGTTTATGATTAATCCATACGCCTTACATTATTATTTGTGTGACTGACTGGGCTCTATGGTTTCACAATTTCCTCCTCTTCGTCGTTTCGTTCGTACAGCAAGCAGGTCGACAAGTGAGTGATTTAAAGGGCGGCTGTGGTAGAACTTCCACTGTAGATTTTCGACTGATATGGCGTGCTAATGATCTCATTTTGTGATGACGAGAGAAAACGGGGGTCTTTGAGACGGAACACTTCAAAGACTCTTACCGATTGGATTGCTTGTCAACGACTTTCTATTAATTCATACCCTATCGTTTTTGTTTGTTCTTTTTTTTGTGTGTATTTTATTGACTCTGTTGTTGTTTAATGGTTTGCTTGTGTTTCGTTCTTTTCCTTCCTACGGAGCAGCTGTGGAGGAAGAAAGATAGCGAGTGACTTGACCACCGTTAGCTTACGGAAATACTTTGAAGAATGATATAACGAAACATAATGCAAAGGGTAGGGAAGAAAAGCGAGAAAGACCGAGAGGAAGAGAGAGAAAGAGAGAGAGAGGAGAGGCAGAGAAGGAGAAAGGGAGAGAGAAGAAACGAAAATAAAGAGAAGAGATAAAAGAAAAGAGACAAAGGGATAAGAGGAGAGGAACATTAATAAAAGGGATCAGTATAAAGGTAGTTACACATATAAAATATTTAACCTTGTCGGAACACCTGATCGAAAATAATTAGGAAAGAAAAATTACCAAAAAGAGAATAGAAAATAAAAGTACACGGCTGTGTTAAAAGGTATTTAGCTTACGGGTGGGATGTCCACGAGTAAAATTTGAGGTTAAACTTGTGATTACTAGTGCAGAGGTTGTTGTTGTTGTTGTTGTTGTTGTTGTTGTTGTTGGTGGTGGTGGTGGTGGTTTTGGTTTTTTCTACCCCCAGGCCAGCTCTAATCAAATAGATCTACGATGAAATGTGTTCTAGTCATCACCACACGGTATTTTTATTCAGATATTATGCAATGTGGCCTTCCTTTATTTTTCAAGATAGTAGGGTGTGATTTGAGTGAAATTTGGTTGTTATTTCTAGCAGGTCGACTGACCGTGTAAAGGCCAGTCGTTGCAGCTGTTGCTAGCGTTGTTGTTGTTGTTGTTGGGTCATTCCACTGGAAACCAGTGGACGCCGGTATGGCTGAGTGGTTAAGAAGTTCGCTTCTCAATCATTAGGTCCCTAGTCCGATCCCACTGCGTGGCATCTAGGCCAAGTGTCTTTACCAAAGCCTCGGGTCAACCCCAGCATTGTGAGTGAAGTTGGGTAGACAGAAACTGTGTGGAAGCTCGTCGGATGAATTCTACCTGTAATTCAAAGGTCCATCCATGTCGCATACTGTGTCACGCTGATTTGGTTTAAGAATTACGTTAAGGCTACTCGTGTCTATGGAATACTCAGCCATTTAGACGTTAATTAACGAGCCAGACGTTCAGTTGATCGAACAACTGACTGCTCAGCGTCGAAATCGACGGAGGATCCATCTTGCAGAAGCCAAGTTATGGTACACAGGTAACCCCACGAACACTTAACGAGCAAAAGATTTAACGAAACTATCTCTCTCAGCCACATATAATGTCGGTTTGTCTTGTCTCGTCACCGACACCAGTAGTCCCCCAGGCTGGTGCTTATCACAAGTTTCTGTGGTATTAAATTGCTGAGAAACAAATCTATTGTGGATAGGACATCACTCGATCGCAGATTAATTTTTCTGGCGGGAAGAACTTTAATCAATATTGGAAACCAACAATTTCACAGTGCAACCGCTGCTTACATCGGTGAACCATACCATCCTGCAGCACCTATTTAGAGCTAGGCTGTTGAGAGTTAAGTTTCTTGGTCACATACTTGGCTATCTTCGATCTTTCGTGTAATCTATTGATACAGGAAAGAGTAAAACTTGATTTTATAGGTAGTATATACTTTATGTATCAGAAGAATAGAGAAATCTATTTTCCCCAATTTATTAGTCGTGCAACTGAAAAACGAACTTGTGTCAACTGCAAACGTAAACCGAGTTGCGGTTTGAACTCGTCGGGAGCTAACATCTAGTTCAACGTCGCTCGCTTGAGGATAAATGGAAAATGTGATGTTTATGTCTTTTCAAGGGTATTGGCGATGTACGTTAAGCGAAATAACTTCTCAAGTGAGATTCGAAATCGCATCGCACACTCGGTTCATTGTCAGTTTATCTCTTGTTCTACGACACTCACCAAAAACTGACATGTTTTGACTACGTACAAAGAGCCTATATTTTAGGAGAAGATAAATGGCAAATGTGACGTTAATGTTTTTCTGATTGGCATCGTAAGTCAAGTGAAACGGCTTCAATCAGGGAATGGAACCTCGTCATACTCACCACTTCCCAAACGTTTCATCTCTTGCTTTACGGCCTTCCTAACTGAAAGCCGGATCTGCATAACGGTACAGTTGTAATTTAAAATAATCTAACAGCAACACAGAAATAATTCACAACACACGAGAGACAAATAACCTGTGGTCTTCAGTTTCCTCACCAACAGGAATGGCTGTTGGTCCGGTCTTAAACTGGAAGAAACAGGTAGCTATGTAATTTGTACCTGATGAGAGTTAGGAAGGATTAAGTTAAAGGATATCAGTTAAAAGGTATTTGCACATATTAACTCTTAACATCCTGTTGAAAATTTTCAAAGTTCTATAATGATGGAGTAGAGAAATCCTAAAAATGGGTTTTTTGCAGCTTATTTATGAAATTTACAGATAAGAAACACAGGTGCTTGAGGTGTTTTCACACAAAAATTGTTCATTCTCACCCTATATAATAGTTCAATTATTCATGTCAATTTGATGATGTAGTACCATGTGGAACTGTGTCCTACAGGACGTTAAGAGTTAGGCAGATAGACAGCAGCAGCAGCTATGATCAAAGGCATTCTGGTCGTGACCACTCCGTCTTTATAGAGGTATGTCGAGGGCTATATTAGCCAATGTGTCCTTTCCTTATCTAAGACGGTAGTATTCGATTTGAAGAAGATATGGCTGCTATTTCTCAGTGGAATTTGAACTCAGAGTGCATTGAGCCGGAATGAATATTGCAAGGCATTCTAACCGGCGCTCTAATGACTGTCAATTCGTCGCCATGACGATTATGACCCTAAGTATTTTCGTACAATTCTGATGTTTACAAAATAAGTTATTTGTCCAAATATGTTTTAAGCATTAAGTATGCTTTCATATACTGAACTATACGGCTACGTGTATGTATATGTATATTTTTCTTCGTGCATATTTGTGTGTGCCCCTGTGTGTGTGTGTGTGTGTGTGTGTGTGTGTGTGCGTGCGCGTGCGTGTGTGTGTGTGTGTGCCCCTGTGTGCGCGTGTGCGTGTGTCTGTGTGTATGTGTGTGTGTGTGTGTGTGTGCGTGCGTGTGCGTGTGTGTATGCATATTTGAGAGCATGCGCGCGTATTTGAGTGGTTTTTTTAAACAACTTATTAAGAGGAAGATAGTCTTTGCGTATGACTCTTGCTGACCTCCCCCCAGACTGGTGAAATTGATGCGGTTGATACGCAGGTATGTGTGAGCGTGTTTTCAGAATATGTATGTATTTGTAAGTGAATGCATGCATTTGAGTACAAGTGTATGTTTTTACATGTTTGGGTATGGGTTTGTGTGTATGTACGCATACCTATTTCCCCCCTGTATTTGCAAGTGCATCTGCATATTTGTTTTCACATCTTACTTGTGCCAATTACCACCTGAAATATGGCCTACATTTCACTACTGGCCAGGGTCTATTACCAGCTTTGCACAAACCTAAGGGCTGCAGACGATGACCTACTGATGTTTAAAGTAAAGATAAACCGTGCATCAATCTCAACTGTCTGAAAGGACCTACAAACATATTGAACTCTGCCCCTTCTCCTCAAACTAACTAACAAAAATAAAATAAAATAAAATAAATAAAACAATGTTTGAAAAAACCCGCAAGGTGTTGTGCCTAAATATATTGAATGGTTAGCAGGAATCGGGTAGCGTGGCAAATGTTATGGCTCCTCGACAAGCTAGTGGTGACGGCTCAGTGACTTCACGGCTGCTCAACTATAGTAGACCAAACACAGGTAGTTCAGTAGTTAAACTCCCAGGAGCTACGCTGCACTCGTATAGGTAGTTTCACCATTTGTGTCAAGTTTTGTATTTTTGTACCATATACCATTCATTAGCTAATTGTGTACATAGATCAGGACATTTCATACAGGCTAATCAGAGCGAGCAGAAGGGGGCGGTGACCCCTTTAAAGTATACTCTATCAACATCTCTTACAACGAATTCACACACACACATTCACACACACATTCACACACACATACACACCCATATATAATTATGCTTGTATATACACACACACACACGCACACATAATCATGCTTATATATACACGCACAAACACACACGCACACATACATAAAACGTATCACATTATCAGTGTTGTAATAAAGTTACCTTTTATTAATTTTAATATTATTTTTAAAAAAATTAATTTCTGTATCTCTGTTTTCGTTTCTCTCTCTTATGCGCCCGCACACACACACACACACACACACACACACACACACACACACACACTTACACATACACATGTTCCTGGCGAGTCGCGAGCGTAACACAGTTTCGATTCTCCTACACCTTACAATAAACCATTTTCGCATAATATATACGTTCTTTGTGCCCAATTAAAATATATAGTTCTTTGTGTCTGTCTAATCAAAACATATAGGACCTTTGTGCCCAATTGAAATATATATTCCTTTGTATTCAATGAAAATATATAGTCCTTTGTGCCTAATCAAAATATATAGCGTCTTTGTGCCTAATCAAACAGAAAACTGAAAGCTATTAGTGGTGCTATAGAAACAAGGAGATTGGAGAACTAGACTGTGTTTCATGTTATCTTTCATCTATCTAGGGAGGAATAGCAGTACCAGTAATTGACTCGATCGCATCACATTAAAAGGCTAAGTATTATGTCATTGACAACAAAACAATGCCATCAATATTTTAAACCGTTTTCTTTCTGAATGTCGAGTACCAGTGGTATATTGGAAAAAACACGTTGTAAAAAAAAAATAAAAAAATTACGATCTTATATGGATTTTTGAGCTTGTGTGCGCCAATCCTCATCCGTGAAGCAAATATCTCTTCACTCGACTAAGCAATAACCGGTGTAATCCAAAGCAACTTCTAAGCCAATTTATCTAATCAAACAGACAAATAGCCATTTTAAATAATTAGCTTCTTTGTATTGAAAAATGAGGTAAATAATCAAATATATGAATACACTGACAAATAAATAAATAAATATGTTGACGAGATGAAAAGAGAAATACTAAACTGGAAAATAACATTTAAAATCTCCAACCGTCCATCAATTCGTTATTTATGTAAAGTTAGGTATTTGCTTCTGTTTTTGAATCTCCTACCGACTTCGTTATAAGGTTGGGGTGGAGAGGACTAGGTTAAGGATGAGAGAAATGGGATTGTGGGCTTCGAACACAATGAATATACGGTCATTATTGCTAATAGCCATTCCGCTTTCAATAAATACTGAAGTACCGAGTTGAAGGAATGGTAAAGACCTTTGCGCTTTCTTCAGAAGAGCTTTTACTGTGTACCTCATCAAATCTAATGACTATTCAGATTCTTTTTTTTTATTTTTTATTTTTTATTAAAACACAAAAAAACAAATAACAATAGAAAACCAAAGAAAAATAAAACAAAGATGATAACAAAAACAAAATAAAGAAAATAAATACTCTCGATGTAAACATGAACGAAAACAACGACGACGACAACAGCAACAACAATAATTACAATACATGTTTGAGTTCAATGGATATAATTAGTCACATGATGTTTTTCGTATCGACTAGAGTAGTGGTGTGGCGTGGTAGTGGTAATGAGGTGGCGTGCTTGTGTGGAGTGCAGAGTAAGAGTAATGGTGTGGTGTAGGGAGCAATGTGATGGCTTACTGCTGCAAGAAGGGCAGTGTATGTGTGTGTGTGTGTGCGTGTGTGTATGTATATGCGTGTGTGTCAGTGGGTGTAGAGTGGATATGGCGGTTTAGTGTATGACGCAGTGTGGCGGTGTTCTGTACAAAGTAGGTGGCTGTGGGTTATGTGCAAGGTGGACACAGGGAGGGGGAGGATGTTACGTTAGAATCCTATTTGAATGTTCATCAGCATTGAGCGACAACATCCGACTACTTGAGCCATTGCCTCCTCTCCATTCCTCTCCCACACTACCACAAGTACCAGTCAGCCATTTTTGTTTCTCCTGAAGAGCCATCAAGCCATGATGGTTTTTGAACAATAGCTAATTGTCAGAGTTCGGCAAATTAGATACATTAAAAGAATAACGATGTAATGGGAGGCAGAGGTTGGTTGGAGAGTAAACCCACTCCCACCCTCACCAAACTTTCTATTAATTGACTGTTCCTGGTTTTGGGGGCGTCCGGTAGGCAATATGGCTTATTTGGAAATTAAAAACCGCGAAGAAAAACTCTGGTTTCGAACTGTAATATAACAAACATTTTAAAACTCGTTTATATGATGAATAATAATTATAAAACAGGTTCTTATTCCGTTCATACGGGCATACAAAGCACAAATATAACATACATACACACACACATACACACACACACACACACATACACTCATACATATATACAATTCATGTAGGTAATGACGTACGCAAAAAAAAAAAATATTCAATGAATTAAAATTTGCCTTTTATTTGGAGAAAGAAAACAAAAACCTAGCTGAAATTGTTAGCGACTCTTACAGAAAAGGGTAAATATTTTCGACAAATAATCACATACACACGCGCGCGCACAAACACACATATACACACACAAACACACAATAATAATATTTTCTTTATTGGCCACAAGGACCCAAAAGACATAGAATACTATACACAGAAGACATGGGGTATCACAAAAACATGTGGAGTGGGTAAAGAATTATACGAAAACGGGGGAGGGAGAAAGATATTATACAATGAATGGAGACACGTACAAAATTTTGTGGATACAAATTATAATAATTAAAATATTACGGAAAAACACACAATAATTAAAACAAGATAAAATTGATAAATAATAAATAAATAAATAAATAAAATTAAATTTCATAAGACATGCAATAAATATAAAATTATACCAAAATATATAATAAAAACAAGATATAATTTAATGATAAAAAACATTTAGGGTTTTCGTTACACACAAGAGCGAGAACTCACTGGCTATGTTGGGTCAGAGCACCCCTCTCTGCCCACTGGCCATTGCTTGTATTGTTCGTAGGTGTGCCCAAAAGTGCCTCTCAACCTTTTGTGTGTGGGTTCAGGGAGAAAACAACCCACGTTCTGGGAATGTTCCTCCTTCAATTGATGTTAGTATGTTTCTGTAAGTTGCACCAAGTGCCTGTCATTCGCGGGCTTCTTGTACGCCGGTCCTATTCGTTCTTTACTCAGTATTTAGTTGCTGGTGTACCCTCCAAACGACAAGTCTGTTGTCCGATCCATAAGTTGTTTATTCGATTTGCGAATGACAGTGAAAAAGAAGTCTTCTTCTTCTTCTTGGTAGATACCGTTATCTTTACTGTTGCTGTTTTGAGGGGGGGGGGCTCCTCACACAAACTCCATGTTGCCGTTGTCCTGGCTATTGTCCTCGCTGCTACTGTAATTGTTTGCTTGAGGAGGGGACACCTCCTCACATGTCCTTGGAGCCTTCTCCTGGGGCTCGCCCTTCTTTTGGGAGTTTTTCTCCCTTGTTTTCCTTTTTTATTATTATTTATTAGCTCCATGTTGTTTTGCTCCCTGGTCAGTTCGTCACACGAAGATGGAGTAGTGTCACTTGCTGCCCCTGTTGTAGTGCGGAGCACCGAGACCGGGCATAAGACTACCTCCTCTGCCATCTTCAGACTAGGAGGGGTCACCTCGGAAACATTCACTTCCAGGACCGGGGCTGGAGTGAACTCCTCAGTCACCTGTGGTATGGCCGAAGGTTCTAGTGGAGCGGCGTCTTTTGTTATCTGCTCTCTCCTCCTCCTCCTCCTCCTCCTCCTCCGTTTTTCGATTTCTTTAGGGCAGAAAACCCTCATATGGCATTTACTACCACAAGTATAACAAGAGGGCTTTCTACCTTGCACCACTATTCTCCACGGTTTGGTCTCCGCTCCCATGACAGGGCACAGTTCCGGAATGGTTCTGTGGTCTTCCATAAGGACTTGGAAGTCTATAGTGACCCCCCCCGACCACATATAATTTTGTATTATTACCGCACTCACCACCTGCCCATATTGTTCCACAAAGTCGTGAACCAGCCAATGGGAGATATTACTATCAATGCCCCTGACTGACACTCTTGTGTTCCTTTGTCCCATATATTGAGGGATGAGCTTGTGAGCAGTTGTGTGAAGCACAATTTGAGCCTGCTGTTCCGCCTCAGCTTGGGTCCTGAAGTGTACGTTTATAGTCCCGTATGACTTCCCTCGGTCTATGGATGTGATGCTAGTCCATGCATCACCTAAAGCGTCTTGTAGCTGCTGTTTCGACGGCAAGCTAAACCCCCCGCTGCCTTTTCTGAGGCATATATAGGCGAGCGTTCTTTTCGCCTGCTTCCGGACATATTCCTCGGGTAGGCTAACGGAGAGCTTGTTTATAAAATTTTGCCACAGTTTTCTTTGTACCTGGGCTTCGTTTAAGTTTTAAAATTGTCTGTTTGCTGCGATGCTAGCAAAAGTATTTTGTTTTCGTCTGTGTGTGTTCGTGTAATTTGTTATGTTATTGTTGCTATTAATGTTTACTATGTCTGCAAAATATTTTTTTTTACTGCTATTATTTTCATGTTTCTCTTGAATGTATGTGTGTTGAACAATGTTTTCTATTTTTTGCTGACGAGTTGCAATGTTCTCATCGTGTATATTTTGGTGGGCGTGTTTGCCAGTTTTCGTTCGTGTAGCCATTTTTGAACTAGCAAAACAAAATGTGAAAAATATATTACAAGATGTTCAAAAAGACGAACCTTTTGGGGCTGTCACATAATGTGACAGACTCCACACAGTTTATAAGTCTCTTCTTTGTAAGGTAATCCACAATTTTGCAAAATCATCTTCTGTAACACCTGGCATAAACTAAAATTCTTCGGAGCTAGTAAGCACGTTCACTCGCTACGACGACCAATATTATTATTATTAATAATAATAATAATAATAATAATAATAACCACAGGGGCTTACAATATTAGCCACATGGGCTTACAATATTAGCCACATGGGCTTACAAAGAGGACAGCACAAGGACAGAATACAAAACATAG
>JAOPJM010001291.1:29073551-29083745 GCA_027124095.1 Muusoctopus leioderma
ATATATTCTTATATTGTTTTACTTGTTTCAATCATTGGACTATATATATGTGTACGTTTTGGGTTTAACAAACTAGAGAAATAGTACTCAGTTCATATTGTAGAGTATATTTATTTGTACGAAGCTGGTGATTTACACCTTCATGTCGATGCGACCTTTCAATAGCATCATGTCTCTTCATTTCTCCCTCCCTTCTCTCTCTCTCTTTCTTTTTCTCTTTCTTTTTCTTCCTCCCTCTATTTGTCTCTCTCTCTCTCTTTTTGTCTCTCCCTCTCTATTTCTCTCTCCCTCTCTCTTTCTCGATAGTAGTGTATGTCTATCCCTCCATCCCTCTCTCTTTTTCTTTCTCCCTATCTCTCTCTCGCTCACTTGCATCTACCAGCAGTTTCTTACACACTTTCTTTCCTTCTTCTCATCTTCTTCCATTTTGATTTCTGAAAACACACATTCAATTTTATATATTATATATACATAAATGTAGAATGAAATAGGGGGAGGGGAGAGGCTAACTAGCTATCAATTAGGAAATTGAAAGAACATATAGTTTTAAGTTCTATTCAATGAGTTTGCGATGAATAAAATATATTATGAATCGATGATCTTTGATATAGCTTTTTGTGTGCTTTATTGAATGATTCTATGGATTAAAGAATATTTCAAGGACTAGAAATTCGAAGCAAAAGAAAAAGCATGATATCCAACAGATCATTCCTCGGTATATGTTGAAGGGATGAAAATGTCATGACATTGAGAGGAATATAGCCATGAAACCACCTTAGTCAATAGAAATATTTATCTTCAGATCTGAAGAACCATCTAAGCTCTTCTATTAGTATAAAGAATTATTTAATATCTCCACCCATTTTAGCAAGCAATTTTACCTGCTGTTTGCTAAGAAAAGAACGACTCAGTTCTTTTTCTCATCAAAAGAAGAAGAAAAAAATGGCTGCTCTTTCTCTTCAATAGAAGTGATTAATTTTCCTTTTATCTCTTTGAAAAGATCCACGTATACTCTCTCCTTCCGAAGGGAGCACCTTATCAAGTCTATTTCATGGAGAAACATTTTTATCGAGTGTCTTCCTTTTCACAAAAGTGGCTTCCTATCCGTTTCTATTGATAAAAACGAAAAAGCAACCTGATCTTTTCTCCTTCTCTTGCACTTTCCGTCTTTCCATCATGCTCTCACTCCCTCCCTCTCCCTCTCTTTCTCTCCCTTTCTCTCTTCTTTCCACATTTTCATTAGATAAAGAAGCTCTGCTTGTCACTTCTCTTAATAAAACAGGCTACTTTGGTATTAACTTTTCCGCCTCTGTTCATGAAAATACTTCAGTCGAAACATCATAAAAAACTGATGACAGTAACATTTTTTTCACTCTGCCGAAATTATTCTGTTAGTGTGTATTACCAAACATGACCTCAGTACAATGTCACTTGCCATCAAACAGTCTTCTTTCTTGTGAATTTCCAGGAGAAAACGCATTTAAAAATTGTCTTCATTTATTGAAGAAGAACGAACCGAATAACCTTTGATTAGAAAAAGCAATAGTAACAGTTTTATCAGTGTGTAACGTTTTGTCCAACGCCCGTTTGGGGTCCTCTTTGATTAGAAAAATGGAAAAATGTGAGTGAACATTTGAAAAATGTTGTTTTAACATGAAGATCGTAGAGTTGAAGTTTAGTGTATTTGGAAAATATATGGCAAAAAAAAAATAATAATTTCACAGAAAGAAGAGATACAAGTGTTATTTGGTGCATGGTTGAGGAGAAACATAGCGTAAGCGGTGAGATACAGACGAGTTTCAAGTAGAGGTGAAATATAGCCAGTATCTTCTGAAGAGCAGTCTGCACTATAGTAGAAACATGATCAAATAGGGTAAATTGGCACTATGAATTAGTGATTGAAGATTTTCAATGAGGAAAATATGATTGATCACATGAATGACAGTCTTTTAATTCTAAATACAATCTAAAATGCCAGTGATTGAAAAATCTACGCTGCTCCTCATATAGTAGCAGTACTCCACAATAGAGTACGTTTGAACCTTATAACAGTCAACAGTTTCTCGCAGCTGAGATTCAGGATGCATTGAGTGGTTGTGCGTGGATAAATCGCTGGGTTTGGATGGTCACAACTGGGAGCATTTCCCGTTCTGTGAGCCGGAGAGTAGTGGCACTCCCGAGGATGGACGTGAAAAGCGGGTGGGGAGCATCAGAGACAATTTCAGGTCCATAACTCTGCTCAACGCAGACTTTAAGATTTGGTCAATGGAGATGATATTTGAGATGGAGGTGCTGCACACCAATAAATTTGCTGAAAGGTGGATGAGAGTGGCCAGTATGTCCCGAGTGAATGGGCCTACTCCCAGCATGCGCATGTAGGTTGGTAAATACATCTGGGAAAGGCTGGCGTTTTTGTCGGTACTTCCGTACAGACCTGTGCGATTCCCAGTACATTTACGCAGAACAACTTCCACCTGATGCGATACATCGTAGTGAAGGTGGGTAAGAAACCTAGCTTCGGTGGTGTTTCTGATCAATTTAGATCAGTCTAACTATATAGACATCACTATATGGCGGATTTCCTGAGCGCAGTCAGTTTCGGTCCCGTTTTCAGAGGCTGGGTCGCTTCCATGTACAGCGGCATTTGCTCGGTAGTCAGACTAAATGGCTAACTTTCAGCTCAGGGATTATGGACAACTTCTGAAAATCCATGGCTACCGCGGGGCATTGCCGGATCCAGATAAAATCTACAGGCACAAAAGTGCCATCAGCCGGACCTGTTCGAGTTGCACGCAGAGCGGCTAAACCGTTCTCTACTCTCTTTTTCAGTGATCGAACATTGCTTACTTGTGGAGTTACGTCGAGCAGCTGTTATGGTGTGTAGGACTGATCGGGCTATCTACCGAGTTCATCGTGAGGTCCCTCTGCTGCCTTCCTTTTTTTCTGGGAAGGAAAGGAAGTTTTCGTCTGTCAGGTAGCTATAGTGGAAGAGGTAGTGTGGTGGACGAAATTGAAAGGACTGAGAACAGACACTTTCCTCTTTGGTTCATACTCTCACCAACTTCTTCAAGTTCCACTAGGAGAGAGAGGTGATAGTCGAGATGGAGGTGCTGTCTTCCAGTAAATTTGCTGAAAGGTGGATGAGGGTGGCTAGTATGTCCCAAATGAATGGGCCTACTCTCAGCGTGCATCTGTTTGCTTTGTTGTGGTGTTTGTTTTGTTGTTTCTGTTGTCACTTTAGTGTATCGTCTGTTTGTTGTCATGTGAATTGTGTTATTTTGTGTGTGGTGATTGTGTTTCGATGTGTTGCGTGATTTGTGCTAAAACTTTTAGCACTGGGTAGTGATTTCGTAGAGTATGTGCTGTGTGAGTTGTGTTATATTAATAGGTGGCAAGTGTGTAGAATGTGAATTGTTAGTGGTGTGTGAAATGTGTTATAGCACTAGGTGCCGATTATGTAAGAGTATATGTTATGTTATTGGGTGATGATTGTATAGTGTATGTGTTGGGTGTATTTTGAAGAGAGTGTACTGTGTGAGTTGTGCTATTGAATTGATGATGTCTTGCCTATGGTGCGGGCTGTGCCTTGTGCCTTGCAGGGCAATTTTTGGGGCTGTGTGTAGAGTTGTGAGCTCTGGTATATTTCTTATGTTTTTTGCTTGTGTTCCTTCTTTATCACACCTAGTACTCTAATTATTATTGGTACTGTTTTCTCTTTTATACCCCACATCCTGCATATTTCAATTTAAAGATTCTTATACTTCTTCCGAGTGATGTTTTTACTCAGAATGGATAGAGATGTCTATCAGAGTACACAGATTTCGTTCCTGTCTTTGATAACTATATCTGAACGGTTGCCTTGTTCTCTTTGTAACTCTGGATAGGCATGTCACAGAAGTGTGGGGCCAGGTCGTTATCATGTACCGTGTTTCTTAGATGTTTATACTACTCCTTTTTGATTTCACGTCGAAATGTCAACATATTACCCAGTGGACATAACTGCCGACTCGATCGTGTCTATGGATATACTCGGACTTTGCAAGGACTGTGCAAACAAAAATTATGATGTCAATTGTCTCCTTGTATTGATTACATAGTTTGCATTTGATATTAACATTTGTTAATAATTGTTTTGTTCTTATAGTTATTTGTGGAAGGTATTGATCCTGTGCAGCTAAAATCAGAATTTCCGTTTTTTGCTTTTAACCCAGAGTTTTTGAGCCGTTGTTGGCTTATTTCCTCTTTGTCGACTCTTGCAGGGTATTGGCCATGGAGTGATTTTTCTCTAGTATATTTTGGAATTCTGTTTTGATATTTTCTTTTTTGTTTTTTTGTTTTAATTTTTCTGTTGTTTTGTCCTTATCCAAATCTTTTTTCTGCAGTGTAGTTAACTTCTAGTTCATACTTTATTGTTTCCTTATATTTTGCGAAAGGATTTTGTGTTTTCTTCATGTCTTTCACATTAATCAGTTTTCATTTGATTGCTTCTAAGTATTTGTCTAGTCCTACTGTTGTTACTTTGTAGTAGTTCTCTATTTGTATCAATCTCTGTGCTGCCTGTATGCGGGTTAGGTATATTCTATCTATATCAGCTTTGGGGGTGGAGGTTTTAGAATGCTGTTAGTAGTTTACTAGCTTTTTTTGCCTAAGCTTTTCAATTGACTTAAATTCCAATTTATTATGTTGTAGTTGTAGTTTACAAGTGGGGTGGCTAGTGTATTTATACCTATTATCTTATTTCTAGCATTGAGTTCAGATTTTAATATTAGTCTGACTCTTCTCTAGCACTCTTTTCTAGTTTTTTCCTTCGTTTCTATGTGTTGAATCTTATCAGTGTCACCTACTCCTAAGTATTTGTGTGGGTGGTTCTGGATTAATTCTCTAATTTCAGTGTCTAGATCTAATTTAATGTTCTCAGTTTTAGTTGATTTGTCTCTTGTTATATACTAGCTTTGACACATTTGTATAATCCCATACTCATTTTTATGTCTTGGCTGAATTCGTGAACAACTTTTAGTAGAACCTCCAGAAGTGTTAGGGTTGCCAATAGTTTTAAGTCATCCATATAGAGACAAGATAGTTTATAATTTGCCTGTAGCATTTATAACCATTGGTAGTTTCAATCAGCAGATTTGTTAATGTGGTCAGAACTAGGCAAAAGAATTGATGGGATAAAGAGTCTCCCCAAAGATTCCTCATCTTATACGCTTAGGGCTAGTATTAATGAACACGTTAGTTGTTTCTTGAAATACCAGTCAGACGTGTTTTGATTTTGCTCACGAATTCTGTACTAAAAGAGATGGACTACTGTTTGAAGTATGTGTTTTTTATTTTTTTATTTTTTGTGCACTGTCTTCAATAGGAAGTGAAGTTTTATTTGCTGTTTTTCTTCTCCGTTTTATGAGTGGAAAAGAGTACTTTTTTACTGATTAAAAAAGATTTTTACTGTAAGATTATAAAAAAAAAGTTAACACGGCTTCCTCGAAAGTGGTGGTCAGAAGAGGCTCTCACAAGGGTGGTAGCAGCCTGCAGACATAAAAGAGGAATGCACACCATACACACAAAAACATTGTTGTAGAGACATTAAAAAAAGAACACTGTGGACTCTGGCGAGAGTGGCGGCACCTTCAGTGTCGGTACTGACAACACCGTGGACGTGGATATCGTCGATAAAATAAACAAACACAAAAATGCCGGGGTTTAGGAAGAGTTGCACCAGGCGAAGATGCTGGAAAAGAGGAAAGTAATGTGTGAGGTGTGCTGCAAGGGATCATGCCTCGCTACCCGAGGAGTTTGTAGAAGATAGACGCAAGTGAATGGTGACGTACCTTTGCTTCTTGAATGATAGGGAAGTCTTCTGCATGCCATCGAAGAGGGAATTAAAAAGCCCAGTCTGATGTGTGGCAGGACGTCGTTTACGTTGGACAGGGCCAGGGCTTCGAAACAATAAACCTGGTTCTGAAGATGGAGAGGGCGGTGAAAAGACAGGCGGCACTTGTATGCTACACACCGACCTATTGAATGATGCCCCAGTATATGAGGCAACGAAATCTGAGAGTCACAGCCGGAGAAATGGCTGATCATGACTTTCGCAAAACAAAATGGGGAAGTGGTGAGGGCACGAGTGACCCACACAAAATATTTGTCGGGGGTCGAAATATAGCTCCTAATCTTAATAACCTCCGAGAACCATAGGTCCATCTCGGAGGTTTATCTTACTGAGGGCTCAGAGTTTATATCCATCAGGCTGGTGGTGCAGGGCAGAAAGCGCAAGTGCTACATGTTGGTAGCAAAAACCACCATAAGGGTTTTCTGCCCAGAAACAGAAAAGGATAAAAAGAAGAAAATAGAAGACAACAGTAGAAGCAACAACAGCAAGGTCCTTGAGATGGGTACCACAGGGACGCAAAGCAAGGCTGTTGTTGCTGCAGAACCACCGGTCTCCTCTCCGCGGGTGGACAAAAAATGAAATCGCTCTCCCCTCAACTTCATAATCAACACCAGTGTCTACGGAGATGGGGGAATGAGTAATAGAAAGATCCTCGCAGGCAGTGCTTCCAACCTATCTTCTTGCGACGATGTGGAGATTGTGGACTACTGGCAACTAAGTGCAGGGAAGAGAAATATGGGGCCCAGAGGGGTCCTACCAAGTCTAAAGACCAGGATGGTCCAACCCCCTCTTCCCACCGAAAGACCGCTTGCCGCTCACATTTCTTCAACTTCACAGTTGTCAGTAAAGACAACGTGAAGCTGAGAGAGCTTATAAAAACATAATAAAAAGGGAAAACAATACCGTGTTGGTGAGGGAGGAAATTAAAGGATTCCTCCAGAAACCCCAGAAAGATAGACAGTTGGTGTTTACAGCAGTAGCAGTCTATCAACGGTAGTCAATGGTAGTTCTAAAGAAAACGAAGATTCGAGTGAATACTTTTTTGTTTTCTCATTGACTGAAACAAAGGTAGGATTGAAGATTGGATGTTTGAATGTTCGCGACTGACCTGAGTGATGTCTGGAAGCAGGGTGACCTACTCAACGACCCTAAATCACTTGATTTAGATATGGTAGCTAACAGCGACATTAGGGTTTCCGACACGCCCTCACTCCCACTCCTCCTAGCCGACTACAAAGTGTACACCTCTTTCGGTTTGTCCGGATCATATGGGGTCGCTGTGTTGTTTAGTAAAGGTCTACGTCTCGAGGGCGATCTTTCGGGAGTCGAGTGGCAGGTGGGTGGTCGCCTTAGACGTAAGCAACTATCAAGAATGTGCCCTGTCTATGTTCCGACGGAAGAAGTACGGCTAAATTTCTTCAGGTGCCTGGAGACCTTTCTGGATAGATCTCGCTCATTAGTGTTAGTGGGCGACTGGAATAGTATTTTAGATGCATGCCTGAAAGATATCGACTGGATTACTCAGATGCGTCAACCTAGACTTTGGAAAATCGCAGCGAATCGTCCAGATCGTATTTGGAGTTTTTGTCAGACCAGTTGATAGAGATAGCATACGTTAACCAAAATTTCAGGTGGGTAATCAAACAGACCTCGTATTTGTGATCTGCACAGTCAACCTTGATATGCGTCGTTTACGGTTTGGAAAGCCTAGGTGGACCGAATTATCTAGTTGAGCGGGAACTGACGGGGGCAACTACGACAGATAGTGGGTGGGCTTGAAAAAGAAAATTAGATTAAAATCGCTAAGGTATAGTAAAGAAGTAGCAGTAGAAAGAATTAGACAGAAGAGGGACTTAATAACTAATTTAGAAGATGCTGTAAGAAAGACCTTCGCAGTCGAAATAGTAGCGGCGAGAATGGCATTAACCATTTCTTCGACGATGAACACGAAGGCTGCGTTGTTCAAGCTAACGTGCGTGCGCTAAGGCATGATAGCACTAAAACCGTTTGATGGGCTCGGGTGGCAAACGCGCATCGTTGCAACCGAGACACGATACGATCTTTGACAGACCGCGGAGAACGTGTGATATCCGATTCCACGTGGATGTGCGTGGCTTTTCAGCAGCAATTTGTTGAACTTTTCGGGAGGAGGAACGGACTGGTGATTATGGGCTTCGATATCTACCTCGACGGTCTGTTGCAAATCACGGCAGAAGGGGTGGAGTGCTGCGAAAATCCGATTTCAGTTTCTGAGATATTGGATGTTATGTCCGTCTGTGCGAGATGTTAGTCCCCAAGACTAGATGGTCTTCCCTACGAACTTTATTCCAGCATACCAAACTCGTTCGTCCCTCTCTTGGCAGACGAGTTTAGGAACTAACAGCAGACTGGAAGAAGTCCCACTTGAGTGATCCAGGGAGTGGTGGTTCTGCTGAGGAAAAACGTGAAGAAGGGGTTCATTATAGACAATTCTGAACCTATAATTCTGCTGAATGTAGAGTTAAAGATTTTGGCCAGTGTGTGCGCAAAGAGGCTGGTGCTTGTCGCGGAGAGTGTCGACGAACTAGCACAAACTTGTGCTGTCCCAGACAGATCTATCCAGGACACTGAAGAGAGGGTCGGGTTTAGATCTGACTTTGATGAGACGCTGATCAATTCGGAACAATCTAAAGTATTCGATAGAGATTGGTAGATGGTGTCTGTGCCCCGCACAACCGGTTTTGTTCCGGTGTTCAGAGGCTTGATCGCTGCATTACAGCAACATCTGCTCGGTGGTGGTGGTGGTGGCGGTTTATGGTCATCTATGAGTGGTATCCTGTGCTAACTCCGTCAAGGGTGTTTCATTTCATCGTTTCTCCACATTGTGGCTCTTGAGCAATTGCTGCAGGAGCTGGAGGTATTGAGAGGTATCCCACTCGAGATGGGATGCAGGGGAGCCGTGCGGTTATATGTGGACGACGTCACCGTCACGGTGTCAGACACATCGGGATTCGAGGTGGTCGGCACCATACTGAAAGAAAATGAGGTAGAAATAGAAACACTCATTAGCCAGGAGAAATCAGTGGGCTTGCAACTCGGCACCTGCCAGTGGCAGTGTCGTCTGTCGCTGGACCGGTGATCCAGTTAATGTGCTTGGTTTCTGGTGCGGTCCAGACCACTTGATGGATAGAAACAGGGACGAGATGGTTACGAACAGTCCCACACAGATATGGTGAGAGAAACAGCTATTTCTGAAAGGTCGGGCAAAGGTCGCGAACGCCTACATCACCTCAGCAATTTATTATTGGCTGTATATATTATATAGTTTTAGATCTAAAAGAAAAATCATTTGGGCAGAGGAAAATTGATGAAAAATGATAAATTATCAAATCAGACCGACGTACTCCTCTACTGAAAACTAAAGTAAGCATGCGTTCGTGAAAAATCAGATGGTATGAACATTTTACTATCATTGAAGGAGCTATTTGCTTACCTTGAGGAATTTTTATATTTTGAATTATTTGATGTGAAGAAGTTTGAAGTGTTTGCCCATACATTCCCTATGCAACATATACACGCTTTGCAGTACAAATACTCTAATATGCTTGATTATAAACCCTTGGTAAATGAGCCCAGGTATATGTACAATGGCAATGACTTTAGAAAATGCAAGTCAAGGAATGCTATTTTAGAGTTACTTCATAAACTGGGTTTCTTGTCTGCTATGTCTGAAACTGTCAAATTAATTCAACTTTTCCTGACTATCTCTGCAACTTTAGTTGCAAACGAAAAAATCTTATCAACTTTGGAAAGAAACCATCCTTCTTAGGATGCACAATGAGTCAAGAACGGTTGTCTTCAGTAGCTTGCATTTCTATTGAGAAACAGATATTCGTCGATTTAAAATGACAAAAAGAATTACATGACAAGTTATTAGAGGAATTTACCATAAAACCATTTAAATCAACCGTTGAAAATCAGTTGCACAAATTGTCTACTGTTTAAGTTAAATGTAAGACGGCAGGTTTTAAAAAATGGGTAAGATGAGTTGTAAATCCTCCAAGCTCGAGGTGGCTACTTTATTTTGAAAAATTCTACATATAAAGGGAACTAATCGAGACGGTTTTCATACAATGGCCAGTTGTCCAGTAATCGTGGTCCACGAACGCACACAAAGATTTCTTCAATTCTAGTTAGATTAGATTGTAGTTAGATTCATAAATTCTTCTATTGAATACGGTACTCTAAATTGTACGTTTACTAAATTTTGTTAAAAAATTGTGCAAAGCCCGAGTAACATTGATAAACTAAAGTCGCCACTGATT
>JAOPJM010001291.1:29164816-29180122 GCA_027124095.1 Muusoctopus leioderma
CCATTTATTTTGAAGTGTTCATATTTAAATTTAAACATTCCATTATAATTTTATGTAAGAACTTTTTGTAAAGTTATATTCCAAACACCAACTTAATAATGGGAAAGTTAGTTATTTTACTAAATCCCTCCAAATTCTTGATCATTTTTCAAAATTAATTGAAAGTCATAGGGAGTGTATTTCATTGGAAATATGGTAACGAAAGGGTTAAACCAAACCAGCTGAAACTGGTTTATATCCTGAATCTATATAATTAACATTACCTGGAATAATTCTATGTTATTCCCCACAATTTTTATCAAATCATCTGATCAAGATATTATCAACCACCTCTTACATTATGAATATAAGTGATGAAACAAAATTATAACTTTCTACATATCTGTAGCTCTAAGTATTGTTGGTTCCAAGCATATAGCCATCATGTACACCAGCACAGCCAGTAGAAGTTTCTTTATGTCATTGGCTTGAGAATGCCCTTTCAGGGATGGGTTACATCAGTGATCCTTAACTTGCAAACCTAAACTACTCTGAATCTTTCTTCAGCTACTTGTTTGGATACTATTGGCTACTGGACTATTTCAACCCAGCATATGTCTTTCATTCATACTACAAGTTCATATTACCATAAAACTTCTCTACTCCACATTTTTCTAATGATTTGGTCTGGAGGAAGGGGATGTGCCCAGAGCCTTTGAGACAGGTGAAATTTCTGTGGTTGATGATGTTCTTGAACAATTGCAAGTTGATGATTGTGAGGGAAAACATAGATAGGGAAAGAACTCCAGAGAGCTGACATTCTGGGGAGGAATGATTGGGAATAGTGGTTAGTGCAAGGTCTGGGACAGCAGACACAATATGGGGGATGAAAGGAGGAACAAATGAGTTGGATGGGCCTAGGTGGAGGTGGCACAAGACCAGTCAGCTCCGAGGAGCATGGCCACTGTAATAGCAGTAGAAAAGTCTGAGTGAAGAGATAGCATGTTTATTGGCCAGAGATTGGAGTGTGTTGGTGAGCAACTCATTGCCAATTACTTGGTTAGCCTTTTCCTAGATGCTGTCTGTATGTGCCAGGTATGTGCACTGTACCAGGTGTGGGAGTGGTATTCCATGAGGAAGAGGGTTTCACTTGAGCCTTGTAAAGAGTTAGCAACCCTTCGTAGCTGAAGTATTTTCTGGCCTTAAAGAGAAAGCCAGGCTTTGGGATGCAGTTTTTGCTCTGTTGTGTATATGAGATCACTATGAGAGATCATTAGTGATGGTGAGGTCTAACATTTGTAGTGACTTTGAACGTTTCAGTTGAGTGTTATGCATGACTAAGGGCAGTGGGGGTACAAGAGGGTTTCCTTGATATGTGCAGTGACTGAGTCTGTGCTCTTGAAGGCGATTGATAGGAGAATGTTTTAGAAATCTCTGTTCATGGAGGCAGCCCAGATTTGGCATAAGGTGTCTAGGTTGCATGTGGATAGTGCTTGTGTGCAGATTGTTAATGAAGAGTGATATCATCTACATAAGAGTGGACATTGTTAGAGAAGTAGGTTGCTGATGTACAGGAGAAAGAGTGTGAGGGATATAACTGAGCCTTGAGGAACACCAGACTTAATAGAGTGTGGTTCAGAGAGAGCTCCATCAGCAAACGTTGATGGTGCAATCTGACAGGAAGCTTCTG
Organism: Muusoctopus leioderma; assembly: GCA_027124095.1. Lineage (NCBI taxonomy): Eukaryota > Metazoa > Mollusca > Cephalopoda > Octopoda > Octopodidae > Muusoctopus > Muusoctopus leioderma. The sequence continues at coordinate 29,166,486 of JAOPJM010001291.1, forward strand.
AACCAAGAGACGAGAGATGGATGGAGCCCATATATCTTGACACAATCATATTTACTGCAGTTGTTAAATTCCCTTACAAAAGTAATGGTGTAGCAGCTGTCTATATTTAAAATCGATACAAACAGTTAGGGGACAATGGTTTATGGTGGACATAATAGATGAAGTTTCTGTTTGCCAACACTGGATATGTACAAATAAATTAAGGAATGTTAAATGAAACAAAACTGATACAATATGTTTGTAGTCAAAATTTCATTTTGTTTGCTGTAAGTTGCCATAGCTTGGAGTCTGGAATAAGGTACTTTTTAACTAGTAGAAATATTGATATAATGGATGTGTACAATACTTTTTATACTCAGATTTGGATTTCTTTGTTCAATTATATATATACACATCCATATCTATATACACTGTTATATATCAACCATATCATATTTGTTCTTACAAATATGTTTCACTGAGCAGCTTTATTCATACATATATGTATACTCACTAATGTACATGTTTTTGAACACAACAACAGTAATATAACCAAAACTTCCTATTCCAAGATATCGTACACAGATTAAAAGGCATGGACTTGTCTTTGGAGAAATGTCTTCCTGGGTTTCATACAAACATTATTTTATCACAACTTGACTGAATATACTTATTAAGTACTCAGAAGAGACTTGAAAATAAAAAGTAATTCATCCTGTAACAACAGGGAAAACACAAGAAATTGTGAAAATAGTTAAAAAGTACTTACAGACTGCTATCGGTCATTGATACAGTATCATCATTGGTTGCTTCACTGGATAGACTATGCAGCTCACTGTCCTGGGCAGACACAGGAGCATATGAAATATGCTGTGGGTAATTGGTTGACTGGTTCCTATCAACATAATTGCCATAGCTTAAAAATAAAAGAAATAAAGATATAAAGTAACAAAATTTGGTAAATAGACAAAAAGAAAATTGTCAGTGTTATCAATAACATTGAAAACTCTGACATCAATTATATTGTCCACATCTTTCCAGTTTAATTTTGGTCAAACCTGTAGCAAAATGGTTAATTTAGACACTTATTTCTAGGTGACTCACTTTACAAAGCTGTCAGAAGCACATACTAGCTCTTCTGGGAAGGTTACCTACAACAGACTGGCACACTACCAATGAAAAGTTTATCTCATATGTTTAACACCAATAAAGAAAAGCCCTAGGAGACATTTACCTTAATTTTGCCGACCCTAACTACTTTAGTCAATTGCTCTCAATCAATTCCAGCTTATAAAGGAATGGCTGCCGTTTGTGGTTAAATACAGTTGTCTGCCAAATAGACAGTTTTGTGTGGGATATCCTAATTTGTGGTAACTGGTGCACATTTACTCACAAATATTTCCATGTCCTGAGTTTTGTATCAGATAGCAACAGGGGCAAAATGGTCAACTACATAAGATATTGATTGGTCTTGTAGTTCATGAGTCATGAGTTCAAATCCATTATACATATTTTTTAAATTTCAAGGCAAGACATTTTCTATCACCTAGCTGTGGAAAGTTAATTGCAATAAACTTACATCCTTATCAAGGGATGCAATTTCTTTCTTTAACTCTATAGACACCAGATTTTTGTGAAATGTGAACAAATTAACTTTAGCATTTGCAACAATAGCTGTGTGTTTTATCTCTGAATTCTAGGGAATGACAAGTGGAAAGTTGTGTAATTTCCAAAGGACATCTTGAACTTATTTATTGCAGTTCAGACTGTGAATCAAAAGTTGGTTGACCAACAACTTCAGACCACACTATAGTATCCACCTACAACTTCTCATCTCACACATATCTCTCAATCTTGCCTAGATCAACCCAAATTATTTTATTCCATGTAAATTATTCACACAGACTACCAATCTAGTAGTAGTTCACAACATCTGGTTCTTACTGATCATTTATATTAATATATCTTAGACATTTCCAAGTCTTATTTATGCACAATTAGAAACGGGGAAGAGAGGACTGATTGCTCTGGAACTTTATTATGGAGATGCAGATTACAAAGTAAACTTTCTTGCCCTTCGAATTGGATGAAGCCCATTCAAGCTTGAAACTCTAATTCATCAACAAATTTTGCAATGACAATTTTTCTTCAATCACAATCCTTGCAATATACCATAATGTCCATCCCTCTAATATATGTGCCAACTTCACCACAATATACGAAGGTACAACGAATTTTCCAGTTTTACCATGTCTTGTTTTCTATTGTTTTCAAAATTTCTAGTCATTTGATCCTTTTAACCATGTCTACTTGAAGCCTACTTATCCCTAATGTATATAGCCTTTAAATAAACCACTTGTAGTAACCTGCTGTCAGTAAAACTAGCTTAGCATGCAAGCGAGAGACACTCAGATAAATAGACATGCAATATCTCATAGTTTACTGCGCACTAACAATGATTCAGAGTTTAAAATCTCACCAGTATATAAATATGCATATAAATACAAAACTTGTTGCTATTTTCACAGAAAGAAAGAAACAAAACATTTGGAGAGAAAGGGGGAGGTATAAAAGTCCATTTGAAAGTACTTTTAGCCTTTAAAACAGGTAAAAGTAGCACTTTTAAAGATGGATGTTTTTATTAAGTTTTTAGAAGTAACAACAATAACAATAGTAAGAACAAGGAAGAGTAATAAAAGCTGTTTATTGATTATTATGAAGCAAAATATTAGTACAAATTAGATCAAAGGCTTGAGAGACAGGAGAAGAGAAATAGAATAAAGCAGGCATTTCAAAAGAATGACCAAAACTTCTATTAAGTGAATATAATCATTCAACAACATCTAAGTTATCATTTAAAATGTAACAGATGTGAGGTAAAAGCCTGATCCAGGGTTTGTGGTACATTTATTGTAAAGGTATAGAGACTGAAAATAACAGCATCAAAGATTTCACATAATGGCAAAAGGCCATGACTTGGAAGAGTTGGGTATGCCCATTGAATTGATTTTAGTATATTGTTATCCATTGTCAGAGGGATAAAAGGCAAAATTGACTGGCTGGATTTGAACCCAAAACAGTGATGGATAGAACTAAATACTATTAGGAATTCAGTCCAATGCTCTGCAACTCCACCTCTCTAACAATACTTTCAACAATAAAAAAAAATTGCAATAAATGTTTTTATCATGAGACTCGTGGTTTTAGTCTTTTATACTTTATCAAACAGAATAGCTTCAAACATCACAGTTGGTTTCAGTATGTTTGTTTAATAATTTATCAGTAATGTAGCAATTCTTTTTTTTTGGTCTATACTCACACTCATAAAGTTACTTTTGGGGGTAACAAATTGATAATACTAAGTTTCTGCATTTTTAGTTATGAAACTAGTATACAATGTAAATTTTCAATTATTCCAGTTAACCAAAAGTTAGATGTATCATTATCATCAACAATATCTCTAGATAAAATGTTCAGATCAACATCTCTTTATATTAATTTTAACACCAAGAGCAAGGTGAATGCCTTAGATGCTTTACAAGGAAAAAGCTTACTTTTACTATAGAATACTAACATTTTTCAAGGTAACAACAGTTATGGTTCATCAATAGGGGGAGTAGATGAATGATATATTAACAGATCAGTATTGAACTACAAGCCTCCCCTTGGAAGTCCAATACTCTATTATTTAAGCAACACGGAATCAGACCTTGCGTTTTGAAAGCTAACAGATGATTGATAGTACAATAATTTGTTTTTTTAAATCTATTTTCAAATGGTTTGGTAAATTCTTTGAATTGTTGGAGCAAATGATATACACCATACATAAATGCTTAAAACCAGCTCTAGTAATTCATAGTAATGTTCATAAATATTTGATGGTAGTGAGGGTAGTAGCTATTTTTCAACTAGGTTAATTGAAGCAATAAATGTATATGCTTTACCTAAGCAGACAATGAAAAGCCAATATAGTGATTTAAATTTTTATTCACTTATGAACTGTTGAATAAAAAATGTTAACTGATAGAAGGCAAGTATATCACAAGTCAATCTTACAGAATATCTAGTTACTTAGACTAGTGTATCATCAGATGAAGTGATGAGTAGGAAAGGTGACAGGACTTCATACATTGCAAGGAGAATATCAGCCCCCAAAATATGCATAGGAATAAAATTAGTCATAAATTTGCTGAAGCAGACTGTCAATTAATTCAGATTGGAAAACAATCCAATTTTAAAGACAGTAAGACTGAAATTAATGATAGCTCACTAGAAGTAAGAATTTAAGGATCGAATATGTATTGTTAGACAGGTTAGTGTTATTCTGTAGGTTTTGAAATGGCTGAAGGAATTTGATAAAGGGATTTTCTATACATAAAGCAGAAATGGATGTACAATGTATCAAATAGAAATGTGATAGTATTTTCTAAAAAAAAACCCTCCAAAAACAAAGAGAATGAATATATTATATTGAAAATACAAACTAAGAATACCAAATGTTATTTGTAAGGTGACAGAAATATTTTGAAAAGTAATGAAAACTTCATGAAATGTGAAAAGCAAGATATGAAATAAGGAACATCAAATATGAAGTAGTGTAATCAACAGAAGGCAACAGTGATACAGGATAGGAATTAGACCTACAAGTGCAGGCGTTTGCATGTTGGGAAAAAAAAAAGAAAAAAACTTGTAAGACAAACAAAATTGTAAACTGTTTAACTCTTAACATCCTGTTAAAATATTTCTAAGTCCTGTAATTATTGAGCAGAAAATGCCTAAAAATGGTGTTTTTTGCAGCTTATTCTTTATGAAATTTACAGATAAGAAACCCAGGTACTTGAGGTATTTTCACACAAAAATATTTCACTTTCACCACATATATAGTCGAATGAAACGTATTAATTTGATGATTTGGTGCAGTGTGGAACCGTGTCCTACAGGACGTTAAAGAGTTAATGATAAGCTGTTAAAAAACCCCTTTATATTCTCTTTTCTATACAAACAAATAGACTAGTTTTCCCAAAATGTTCATATAAATTATTGGACCATATATTTTCTTTAAATAGATTAATGCACTTTCGAAGACAAGCCATCCAACTGTTAAATGGGAGTGGTACTTATATTCAATTAGATAGAGGAAAGGTAAGTAACAAGTCTTGTTTTGGATGGCACAGTGCAATGGTTGTGACCTTGTGAGTGTACTGCACTCTTTACATATTTTTTTTTAATGGCTTTGTCAGGAGTAATGGTAGCACCCATTACCATTTTCAGTTCCCCGCCAACTTGTGGGAGGAAATTATCCTCAGACTGGACACCTGGCCCAAATGCTTGCAACAGAGTGGACTCCACTAAAGGTGACCCGAGGGGCAGGTGGTGGTGTTAAACTGTGTGATTGATTAAGTCTACCACCCAAGAACAGGAACAGGCTTCTACGTAGTTTCCATCTACCAAATTTCATTCACAAGGCTTTGGGTAACCCGAGGGTATGGTAGAAGATGCTTGCCCAGAGTGCAGTGCAGTGGGATTCAAGCTGAAACCACTTAGTTGTGAAAATCTTAACCACACACAGCCGTGCCAGTGTCCATGATATCTGTTTCCTTAAATTCAGTATCTTTCAGATTTAGTGAAGTCAATATAATAACTGGTACCAGCTTTTGTGAATGAAATTTTTTAAAAGAATTGAAAATAAATGTCCATTTTCTTTTATCTATTTTATTGGTTTTGTCTGGAGGAAGAGGCTGTGCCCATGGCCTTCACACAGCACCCCCCCCACCATCAGTGAGATTGATGCCGTTAACGTACGCTTAAACTGTTGTAAGCCGATGACTGCAGGAAAGATATGGGCAGGGAGGGAATTCCAGAGAGATGTCATTCTAGGGAGGAAGGACTGGGCATAGTGGTTTGTGCAAACCTGTGGTGGGGGTTGATAATATGAGAGACAAGTGAGTCAGGAGCGCCTAAGCAGAGGTAGCACAACACCAGCCAGTCCCAAGGAGCAGAGGCCACTGTAGTAGCAGTAGAAAAGGTAGAAGAGACAGCATGTCTGTGGGCCAGAGAGTTTTGCTGATTAATTCAACATCTTACCATTTAAGGAATGCCTCTAGTATCAAATTCCTAAGAAAAGCAATAAATAAAATAAATATAAGTAGCATTCAGATCACTTAACAAATTGGAATTTATATTGAAATGATGTGTAAAAAAAATCTTATTCTCTAAGAGAGGATATTTCAAAACTACATAAAACCCATTCAATATTCTGTTCTTTAAATAAAGGTTCTTTATTTCTCTGCTCCTCTTCCTCTGTGTCATTTCTACCATGTATTTTATTTTTATTTTTGTATTTATAAATTATTTCTCTATTTTGTTACTATTTGTTACTTAGTATAAAGGAGGATTTTCTTTCGCTCTGTAATATTTTCAACCAATCCAGAATTAAGTTTCCAAAGTCTTCACTACAGATTACATACTAACAACATGAGAAAGAAAGAGAGAGTGAAAGGGAGAGGTAGAGAGAGAGAGAGAGAGAAAGAAAAGAGAATGTAAAAGAAGCATATCAGATAGGGAGTAGTAGTAACTAGAAAGGAAGTAAGAACACAAACAACCAAATTTCTTCATACTGCTCCCACCCCCATTGATACTCACTGCACACTACCTTAGTCACTTCAATAAACATTCACCAAACTACAAGTGGCGCCAATGAAATGCTTGGCTGGCATTAAGCCAATTCTGAGGGCATCAGAAGCCTCTGCTATCTTTTAATCTCTTGAATGGCTTACTGGACTAATAGCTCTAAGCAGTGGTGTATTCGAAAACAACAAATAAGTTCTGAGCAATGGTGCATGGCGAAAGACAAATGTAGAAGATGGCTGGCATACCATTCAACAAGATGAGAGAGCACTACAGAGAAGCTGCTGTGGCTGCTGCAGAATATTAACTGAATACATCCCAAATAATGAAAGTGTTACAGAAATATTCAGAGATGCAAGCTACCTTGTCATTGTTGAAAATTGACAAAATACTAATAAAATAAGCAACATTTTCTAGAATGAATCTTTACAGCTCAGAAAGCAAGGAAAGAGTGCTGTTGGCCACAAAGATTTAAAAACAAAGTTAAAAATGTTTCTATTTTGAATTATAAATCAGGAATAGGGTATAGAGGGTTGGAACTTAATTCTGATGAAGTATTTAGATTTTAAATACTTTTATATAAAATATTTTCCTCTTCAACCATCATTATTAACAGGTCACTTCTTAGTTTTCTTATATTATTTCTAAATCTGGAGGTTAAGATTAGGGTAAGTTCCTGATGAGCTGAGAGTAAACTGATTTCAATTTGTTAATACTATTAAGGAAGGCATTGAGGTCACAATTCCAAATTCCCTCTCAATACCTTTGTGCATCACACAACCTGCAAGCTCTCCCACCTTCTAAACTGCAGCTGATCCTTGTGGTCCCTTGTAAATCTCCTTCAATACTCTCCATCTCCACGCCATCAGGCTCACTACCATGTACATGCCAAGTGCAAAAGCACCTCCAGTTACTTCAAACCAACAATGCCACTGTCTCCAACAGTGGTTCCTTCCATTACCCTCAAACAATGCGGTCCAGAGCTAGCCTTTTCCATGTCAAACTTTTTAATCTCTCCTTCTCTCTACAGGTATCTATCTCGATGTTTGGAAACATGCATGTTTCATACCCAAGAAGGGCAACATTGACTTTGCCAACAATCCACTTTGCTTTCAATATCTCAAAACCTTGAATCTCTCTCCCTCCTCAATCATCACCAATACGGCTTTTATGCAAGCAGATCTACTGGAGACCTGCTCTGCTATGTAACTAACCAGTGGGCTCTTCAGAAATCTATGAAAACAGTGTTGTTGCACTTGACATCAGCAAAGCATTCGACTGAGTCTAGCATGCAAATATCCAAGCTAAACTGCCTGCATATAAGCTCCATCTGTCTCATCTCCTGGATCAGAAGCAACATTGCAGCATGTGTTGATGGAGTTCTCTCTGTTCCACACACTATCAACTCTGATGTACTCCAAAGGTTGTTATGTCCTCCACACTCTTCCTGTCTATCAATAACTTAGTTGCTGTCACCTCCAGCAATGCCCACTCATATGTAGAGGATACCACTCTTCACTCCCCTAACCTAACCTTCCACACACAAGCATCATCTACATGTAATGTAGACACCTCATGTCAAATTTGCACTGCCTCCATGAACAAAGACTTCGAAAACTGTTCTTCAATGAAGCCATATCAATCTTATCTCCAACAACACAAAGATGCAATCACTGTACATGTGAAGGAAGCATTCTTGTACCCTATTACTCTTAGTATGGACAAGATACAACTAAAACCTTCAAAGTTGCAAAACGTACATCCCAAAGACTGGTCTTCCTCTTTAGAGTCACAAATACTTCAGCTCCCAACAGTTGCTAACTCTCTACAAGGCTCAAGTGAGATCCACAATGGGATGGTTGCACATCCTAGATCCTAGATCACACCCAGAAAAGAAGGCCACTAGTAATTGACATGGAGTCACTCACCAACACACTCCAATCTCTGGCCCAATAGACATGATGTCTCTTCACTGTCTTTTCTAATGCTACTACAGTGGTCTCTGTTCCTCAGAGCTGGCTAATCTCGTGCCACCTCCACTCGGGCACTCCTGACTCACTTGTCTCCTCTCATTACCCATGTTGCCTGTCCTCCCCTTCCTCAGACCCTGCAATAACCACTATGCCCAATCACTTCTCCTCGGAACATCAACCATCCGGAATTCCATTCCAGCCCATATTTTTCCTGCAGACATCAACTTGCAATTGTTCAGGAACATCAACCTCACCTGTCTCAGAGAGCCTGTGAAGGGCCATGGCACAGTCTCCTCCTCTAGACCAAACCATTAAAAACTAAATGCCTTATGTAGTGCAGAGCAGTTCTAAATGATGCTGGTACTACAATTGTTAAACATTTGAAGGCAATCAAAATGATCCGAGAGTAAATGATATAGTAAATACATATATAGAACAACCAATCAGTACATCTGAAATGTAGGAGAATTAATACAATTTACATGTATTATCTTATTCAAAAGATAATTGGATTTATAAGCTAAGTTAAGCTCCTTTATTATATATTTTACTTATTTTTCATCCCCATTTCTTTATGAAATCCTGTTTGTAATGTGGTGAACAAATTGAATATTAATGATTTTAAATTTGTTAGTAACTGAAATTTATTTTCTATGTCAACATAAAATAATTGCAAGTGTCTTTCTTTAAAAGAGAAACTAACAAGATATAGTGATGCTCTGTTAACTTTGCAATATTTGTTATCTGAATTCATAAACAAAAGATTTCATGTGAACCAAGGAAGTGCAAATATGATCACCGAGGTGCTGTTTTTTGGCTATACGACATAACAGACGATAGAAGACCCCTATTATGATTATAATAATCTGCATGCAAATGACCAAACCTATAGAACTACCAAGCTAAAAATAGCTTAAAGAGAGAAAAAAAAAGCTGTAGCCCCCACTACCTTGAAATTGTAAATTATTTTGTGTAATAAAGCAGGAAGGACAAGTGGTAAAGAAGTGTGTGTGTGAGATCCCTTATCTAAAATCAGAAGGGAGAAATTGTTACTAGGATTTTAGAAAATAGAAGAGATAAACTAGAGCAAATGTAGTGAAATGATTGGAAGGAAGAAAGAAAGAAAGATAAAAAAGGTTTTTAAAGATGGTTCTTGAATTTAGCAGAAGTCTGTGTGAGAGAAGAGAACCAAGTAGCTATAATAAATAAAATGTAGGTCAATGTTACTAGCATTCCAACCTGGAAATATTTGATCTAGAAAGCTATTGTAATATAAAAGAAAGAGACAAAAGAATGGAGTAAGCAATAACAATAGTAGCAGCAGAAACAATAATAATAATAATAATAATAATAATAATGCGGTAGATTAAAAAAGAAATGCTGGGTAGTAAACCATACAGTGTTCAACACCTGTGTAAGCAATGCTTGAGAATAAGTGCCCAAACACTTTCAAGGGAAGGGCTAGATGAATAAGAAAGCAAGTTAATAGAGCTGACATTGGCAGAAAGGAATTTGGGACAAAATGCATCTGTGAATTTCCGAGAGTGGAGAGAGAGAGTTTCCGAGAAAACAAAGTAATTTTTTTTACCCACACAAAAGATAAAAAAAAACAAAAAAAAACATTAAGAATTCAATCTTGATAATGGGAATTTAATACAAAAATAATGGAAAAATGAAAAAGGAAAAACAGTTTTGGAAAAAGATAAAAAAAGAGATTACCAACATTCATTGACACTAAAAACTAACAAAAAAAAAAAAAGCAACTTAAAATTTTACCCTATATCAAACAGATTACAGATTGTTTCTCACTATTAGTTAGGAACCTAGTAAAACAAACATTTCAAGTCATAGATATTTTCAAAAATATATCCTTCTTAACACTTTCATGACCATATTAGTAACCAGAATACCCTGCCTATGTGTTTCAATTAATTTTCAAAATAATATCAAGAATTTTTTTTAATAATAGTAATCAAGTAATAAATGTAATTTTGGTTGAGATTTTAATGAAAATATGAGCATTTTTAGTATGGGTGGTTCAGTAAGATGAGACCAGGAGGAGCTTGTATTGAAAAAGTTAAAGGACTGAAACTATACACGAGAGCTTCAGTTTGTTACTTGCAACAGATGTTGTGCAACCAACTCACACCAAGAAGGAGCCTTTATGTGGCCACTTGAAATAGCAGCCAAATGTCCTCAAGTCGTGCCCCTACAATCTTGAAAAAAGAGGAAAGACACATCAGACAATGTAGTTCTTGATATACTAAATGACAGGATGGTCACTGATGAAACACTTGATCATATATCTGCTTGATCCAGGCTGACTTGGTGCTAAACAACAACAACAACCAGATCATGTATATATTGTGAAAGTGCATTAAAAAGAAAAACAAAAAAATAGTGTTGCTTTTCTTGTTTTTCATTGCCACCATAATAATCCTAACCAATACAATTAAATAGGCAGCAATACAAACCAAACTATTTTGTAAATTAGATCCCAAAACAAATTTGTTTATTGTTTTTGTATATAATGTAAATAACCAAAAAACAAAACTTTTTTGATCCATGAATATTATAATATAATCAGCTGCTTAAAAATGAAAAGTGCTTTTAAGTTATCAAATATGTAATATAGCAGAGTACTAAACAGTCATGCTGTAAACTGCTGTCTAATTTACGACAAATACAACAACAGCAATGAAAGGTAACAAGCATTTTCAAATTGGTTTATATATATATATATATATATATATACACACACACATATAAACTTATGAATAAATTTAAATATCTAAAATATCGAGCACACCTTTATCTTATTGTGTCTAACACTATTTAGTTACAGTACAAATGTGTTGGCCTTAAAATTCATGTTCTTTTCATCAGATGGTGTGAATGAGGTTGACTTAGTACTGACTGACTTGTCTGACCTATAACCTTTAAAGACTGCTGGCAAACTTTCAAAGCATGTCTACAACACTTGCTTAGTAAACTGAATTCATTTCCTAAATGATCATTCATTCTAGTAGCAACATAGGTTTGATGCAGCGCAATTTCAGAGGTCTGATGTGAACTGGTGATACCAATGCTAATTAGATGTATATTCACATTTCTATCTTTTTTATTTTCCGTATTTCTTTGTGTATAATACAGACTTTTTTTCAAGATTTTTAAACCTAAAAATTAGGGGCAAGCATTATACCCATTTTTCCCAGCCCCAAGTGTGTGTTCATATTTGGGACGACATGACTGAAAGTAAGTTATATCCAAGCTAACTGATTTGTAATATAGACTTTAAAATCACTGCAATAATGTTACATTCATTTTTATGTGACAGTGATAATACTGTATATACTCCTACATAAGTTGCATTTTTTTACTCAAATAAAGGGTGTGAAAAACTACCTGCAACTTATCTACCGAACCATGCTCTGGGTTTCAAATTCACAGTATGCAAACACACACACATACCCACACATCCACCAGCAGAGCAGGTTGATCATGCCACTATGCAGTCTATATGAATATCGGCATTGTAAATAAACACAGGCCGATGACATCACACGCAAAAACAAACGACTACTTATGGAGAATTCGATTTTGCTACAAAACAAAAGTGTCTGTGATGATACGCATGTACATGTTATATTGCTCGTATCTGTCTAAACTTAGTGGTGTTGAAAAAATTCATTGTATTTCTGACAGAAAGAAGTGAGGGAAAATTAAGCTATGAGCACTAAAGGCAAACGATCAAGTTATGAGGCTGCATGTTATTGAATATGCTGAACAGCATGGGAATCGTAGTACTGAGAGAGAGTTTTGTGTGTTGGAAAAATTAGTGAGGGACTGGCCAAAACAAATAGAAGCACTCAGAAAATACAAAAAAAACAAAATGTACTAAACTGTCTCCCCATATGAAAAATTGGAGAAAGATTTATATACTTGGGTATCTCCTTGAATTATAGTGTTAGTAATAAACACGACAACTTATTCCATATAGTACCCAGGGTAGCAATGTATCGGCTATAATCCATATAGAGTATATAATTAATAAAGGCATAACAAGTATGGTTGGTGACAGGAAGGGCATCCAATCGCAAAATGCTGCCTCAAGAAATCTCCATCCAACCCATGCTAGCATGGAAACATGGATGTAAAACGATGATGATGATAAAGAGAATATAAGTAACTTTATTATATATCATCCAGGATGATTACATAATAAAGTTACTAATATTCTCCTTATGCCTTTATTAATTATACTTGGGTATGTGAATTAATTGTGTGCATGCGAATGGACTTGTCACTCTCATGGCTATTAGAACAAAAGCTTGCAACTATACATGTATAGCAGTAAGCTATCCATGGATACAAGTAAATATAATATTACTCAAAAGTTCTAGGTTTCAGCCGAGTGGTGTACAAGATTCATCAACAGAAATGAGCTAGCACTATGTCAAGAACCAGTAGCAATGATTGACTCTTGAAACCATTGTATAGATATTATAAATGCATTTTTAATAAGGTTCATTAAAATCAATTCGTAAAGGTTTATTCTATTCTAACACAGTCTCATGAATTTAGAGGTGTAGTGGGATCACAGGCAGGCTAATGGAAAAGGTAGATTTCATATGTGGCAGATGCACAGGAGCAGTCAGAGCACATATGAAATAGATTCTTTCAAACCCTTGGAAGGACCCCTAGAAGTAATTGATAGCTTGTGTTACCTAGATAACTTAATTAACAGTGGGGGGTGGGTGGGTAGGGGGGGGTGCTCCAAAAGCATTGTAGCCAGAGTAAGAATGAGGTGGAAAAGTTCAGTGAGCTATTACCTCTGCTGGTAAAAAAGGGTTTCTCTCTCAGAGTGAAGGGCAGATTGTATGATGTTTGTGTACAAAGTGCAATGCTGCATGGTAGTGAGATGTAGGCCTTGAATGCAGAGGATCTGCAAAGACTAGAAAGAAATGAAGCATGTATGCTCTCAGGGCCGTATTATCCTCAAGGCTGACTAGGCTGAAGCCTAGGGGCCCACCTGAAGCCTAGGGGCCCCAGCTTTTG
>JAOPJM010001291.1:29188231-29200731 GCA_027124095.1 Muusoctopus leioderma
ATTTATGAAACACATCAGGGACTGTCCCTGATGTGTTTCATAAAATTATATATATATATATATATAAGTATGAGCTATCAGGGATGATCTGGGGCTAAACAAGAGCAATGAAACGCAAATATTTGCACTAAATCTATATATAAATGCTACATCACTATATATATATAAATGCACATGTCTTTGTTATTCAAATTCATGTTACTGACCACTTTGAGTTATTTACCTTAGTTCCGATATATATATATATATATGAATTTGAATAACAAAGACAACATGTGAATTTATATATATATATATATATATAGTGATATCGGCATTTATATATAGATTTTTTAGTGCAAATATTTGCGTTTCATTGCTCTTGTTTAGCTCCAGATCATCTCTGACAGCTCATACTTATGATCAAAGGCATTCCATCTGTGACCATACTGTTCCTTTCCCAGACAGTGCACCAGAAACCACATCATCCAATGCGTCCTTCTTTTCAAGACAGTAGGGTGTAATTTGAAAGAGATGTCTGCAATTTGTAGCAGATCTAAGGGCCATGTAAAGCCTCCCCTCTCATTTGCTAATGTCAGTGAGTAAAAAGAACTAACCACAGAAAAAGAATATGTATGTATGCATGCATACATACATACATGGACTGTACATAAATGATAATATAGCAATATAAAATATTTTTATGCACTCTGTAACCTATGAAAGAAATGTACTTCCCATTTGCTTGATTTGCTCTTTCCTAACTATCAGTGAACTACTGAAAGAGTTTATAAAAGGTATATATACACTCCACAGTTTGAAAACCAAATCCTTATAGTTTTGGTTCTTCATCTATGCTGGATTTGACTGAAATTAAGGTTAAATAGCAACAATAACCATAGACCAATGAACATCAATTAAAATGTGGATAATTTAAGTCTTGATTATGAAATTAGATATTAATCATAATCATAATCATCAAAATTTTACATCTGTTCTTTAATGCTGGCATGGGTTTGACAGAAAAAAAATGTTACTTTTAAAAAAGAAAAAACTTTAGAAAGTATTTTACTTTAAAGACACATTACATACAAATAGTTGTTAAACTGTTGATATTAGCTATCCATTTAATCTCTTCAAGTTTTCATTCCTCTCCTATTTCTTAAGCTTCAATTATACTACTTCCAAGGCACCTTGGGCAAGTGTCTTCTACCAGGGCCTTAGGTTGACCAATATATTGCGAGTGGAATTTGATAGACGGAAACTTGTGCAGAAAATCATCGTATATACACATTTTTTATATATACATATATATGTTTATATTTTTCATCAATATTGTCGAAAAACTGTTGCTCTTCGAATGAAATCCTTTGCACTGAGTTACAGACACTCTTGTCACTATTGCTGCTGTCAGAAATGCAGTGAACCAGTGATGGAGTGATTGGCCTGTCGGAAACCTGTAATTAATGGCACTATGTTTACCAATTGCGACATAAAATGAAAATCAAAATTACCAGTGGCTGGATCCAAATTTAAGAAAATTATATTTACTCTCCTCATGGGTATTTACTGTTTTTTAATTCATGAAATAGCCATATCATTCTGATATCTGTGTTGAATCATTCTCTCCTGTATGAATACACAAGCATATTCATACAGGAGAGAAATCATATCACTGTGATAAATCATTCTCTCATGGAAATACCGTAACTACACACAAATGCATTCATACAGGAGAGAAACAATATTACTGTGATATCTGTGGTAAATCATTCTCTCAGACTGGTAGCGTAAGTCACAAACTTAATCATAGAGGAGAAATCATATCACTGTAATAGCTGTAATGAATTATTCTCTCATGGAAATACCGTAACTAAACACAAATTTATACAAGAGAGAAGTCATATAACTAATATGTGGTAAAATCATTCCCTCAAAAAGTCACTTAACTACACATGTAGGTATTCATACAAAAGAGTAACCGTATCAATATCAAAAGTCATTCTTAGAAAAAATATCATAACTAACTGTAAATGTATTCATATATGAAAGAAGATATAACAGTGTGACAACAACTTCCCAACACTATATTTTATATAAGCACAACTATACCGCAGACATGGCTGTGTGGTTAAGAAGTTTGCTTCGCAACTACATGGTCTCAGGATCTATCCCACTGCGTGGCACCTTCAGCAAGTGGTTTCTACTAAATCCTTGGGCCAACCAATGCTTTATGAATGAAATTGGTAGACGGAACTGTATAGAAGCCTATGTGTGTGTGTGTGCATGTGCTTGCCTCCATGAATCTTCATTGTTGGCATCGCGTGGCTACCGGTGCTCGTTTGTTTACATCCCATGTAAAACATTAGGCCAGAAGATTAGATGTTCAACGGCTAAAGATCCATGGAAAAACTACCTTACTTACAAAAATATGTAAGGGCTGGGAACAAGAACGGCATTTGGCTGTAGAATACTGCTCCAAAAACCAAATTTGTCATGTTGGGCAGCACTATGATGGCTACTCCAGAGTAGATGAGGCTATGGATACAGTACTAGGAATGAGGAGTGGTCAAGGCCTCTTCCTAGAGAGACAATGACAAGAAAAGTTCCCAGCTACAAGTAAGCCACTCTACCTAGCATTTGTTGATCTGGTGAAAGCCTTTGACAGGGTACTATGCACTGTAGTCAAGTGATCTTTAAGAAAACTAGGTGTAGATGAATGGCTTGTGTGTGGTGAAAGCCATGTACAGAGATGCCATCAGCAAGGTGAGAGTTGGCAATGAGTTTATTGAAGAATAGGTGTCCATCAAGGCTCAGTTCTCAGCCCACTCCAGTTTATTATAGTTCTCCAGGCCATAACAGGAGTTTAATGGGAACTCCTGTATGCCAATGACTTAGTTCTCAAAGTTGAATCTGTCGAAGATTTAGAGAAGAAATTCCAAACATGAAAGTAAAGACTAGAATTGAGAGGCTTTAGTGTAAACAAAGCAACGGTTAAAGTCTTAGCAGTAAAGAAGACAGGACTACTGCCATCTGGGAAGGGACTATGCTCGATATACAGAGAAGAAGTAGGTAGGAATTCTATATGGTGTACCCAATTACCCAATGTATAACACTATGGGTGCACAAGAGCTGTAGTGGAATCACAGGCAAGTTGATACAGAAAAAAGATTGTGTATGCGGCAATGCAGAGGAGTAGTTCGCAGTCATAGCACCAGTGAAATAAATTCTATCTAATACTCAGAAGGCTCACTAGAAGTGGTTGATAGCTTCTGTTAGCTGGGTGACCTAATTAGCAGTAGAGAGGGGTACTCCGGAAGCATAGTAGCCAAAGTAAGAACTGGGTAGAAAAAAGCTCAGGGAGCTAATACCTCAGCTGGAAACAAAGGAATTCTCTTTTCAAGTGATGGGCAGATAGTATGATGCTTGTGTACAAAGCGCAATGTTGCATGGTAGCGAGACATGGGCATTGAAAACTGAAAATGTGTGAAAGCCACAAAGAAAAGAAGTGAGCAAGCTCCACTGAATATGTAATGTTAATGTGCATGAGCAACGAGACACAGGTGATGCTGCAACACATACAATTATCCTAGACTGCATCCAAAAGAAGACCATTCAACTGATTGGAAAAAGACTGACTAACCAACACTACCACCTTTGGTCCACAGACGTAGTCTTCTCTCTCTGCTATTCTAGTGCTATGACAGTGGTCCCTGCACCTCTGGACTGGCCAGTTGCATACAACCTACACTCGGGCTCACACAATATCTCTCCTCACATCACTCCTACTGTGTCACCCTGCTTCCAGACCTCACACTAGCCACTTTTCCCAATGCTTCCTTCCTAGAATTCCCTCCAGACGTTGACTTACAGATGTTCAAGCTGAACACAAACTGTATTGATCTCACCAGTCTCAAAGAGCTTGTGAAGGTCTAAACAGAGAGAAAAGCAAAGCAAAAGAGAGAATTTGGTCATAGTGCATATGTTGTTTTATATATTTGATAGGCTGAGAAGGACCAATGCACCCATGATGTTAAGTGCTTTTAGTCTGAGTTAGGGAGTCGAGCTGATGAAAATGGTTAAAAGGTTAGTCAGTGATTACAAAAAAAAAGAAAACAAGTTAGAGACCTCTTATTCTAAGGAGGTAAGGTTGTGGGAAATATTTAGTTTATGGTTTGGGACATGAGGTATAGTAGAAAATATAAAAAGCTCAGAGGAATTAAAGCCTTGTTATAGTTGGTAGAGAAGATAGAGAGGACAGCTGGACTTGGGCCATTAGTTAGTGGGTGTATCTTTTCTCTCACAATGCAGCCCACAATGTGTGTGCAGTGAGTATGCTATCTCAAATGTATAAACAATATTTTAGTGAGAGGCCCCTTTGTAAAATACTTTCACAAGTCAAGTATATTGATACTGAAAAGTAAATCTAGTTTTTGTAATACAATTTTGCCTATATAGAGTATGAGGTGAATTCCTGAGAGGTTACAGATTGTTAAGACTAGCATATGGTCAAAGTTGGTAAAACAATGAAGTAAGGAGAAAGAATGCTTTTGTCTCAAGAGTAACCTGTAGATAAGCATCTTTGAAAGACATAGCTTTGCTGATGTCAAGAGGTACAACTTTGCTTTCAACCTCTGGTATGTAAACGTATTAGGGATGGGACACACAGTTGCAGGTTTTAATTTATTTGGATGTTGCAGGTTTTAATTTATTTGGATAAATCAACAGTTGTCGAGATTAGTAAGGATAGGGTCCAACTTTAGAGCACATGTTCAGCTACCTTGGTTTTAGTAACAAACAAATTTGAAGCACTAAGTGATTATGAACATGATTAGTGAAGAGTTTGCCCAAGAGGGAATATATGTATGCATGGAGAATAGAATGAAAAGCAAAGTGGAGCAAAAAATATGGCAATTTCAGCTGAATCTGAATTGAGAAGATTGAGATATTGGCAGACATTCTCTTAGTAAAGATACTAAAATGCACAGTTCGAGAAAGTTGGTATTTTATAAGTCACAAATTGCAAATGTTTTGCTCACTTCCTTGTGACCCTTATGCATAAGTTGCTTTTTTGCATAAAATTATTATCTGAATAGTGAGAGAATTTCTTTGAAGAGAATTGGGAGGCAGTAGTTTTGTATTACTTTGCACAGCAGCTGCACATCTCATTTAGAGAAGGTTGCTTTAGAAGATTTGAAAATGTGTATTGTGGAGGGAAATGCTAAGGAAAATTGCCTCAATCTCTCACACAGTCCTTTTAATATTATTTTTATATTTGCAAGAATGGTCAAGAATGAACCAACATTGAATTTACCCAATTCGATATGCTAAGTTTGGGCAATGTGTTTGTGTTATGGTGTAAAAGTAGCTTCTGTACAAAAAGATCCTCAGTCTTTAACCTATGTAGAGGAGAAATAGTAGTTTTAGCAGGAGTAAAGGAGGAGGAGACATCACACATACAAGTGAGTCAACAAGTAAAATTCTCTATTACCACACCCCACCCCACTGTCAATTAATATGTTGCTAATATATATATATATATATATATATGAAGCAAGGAAGCCAGAGAGAGCGGGTGATAGATAAGTGGTGTTAAGCAACTAGATGACATATTGGCAGCAAAGTCAAGGGTTGAGTAATGCTAATCAAACAGGAGGTAGTAGTAGCAGCAACAAGTATGGATTCATTTTCTAAACAGGGATCTTTCTTTTGCAATCTAAACTTTGTTATGCGCACCCATGCATGCAAGCATGTATGTTTTCATCTGTGTGAATTATGAATAAAACATTTGATGCATATACCTTAAAGAAACAAAATTAAATGAAAATATACTTTTGAAAAAAAAATTAAATAAAATTAATAAATTTCCCCTCCCCATAACATCTACAAAAGTAAAAAAAATAAAAGTAAAACATCTAATAACTCCCAGCATTCCTAGTTTACTTTGAAGTTGTCTTACCGAATCCCATTATAGTGAAAACATTTATTTTCACAAAGCTGGAAGCATGGATGGTTTGTTGTTTGATATTCATTAAAAAAAATAAAATAAAAAGAGAGATTGAGAGATGGAAGCAAAGAGAACAATGAAAGAGAAAAAGTGGGGGATGAAAACCATCCACCAATGATTATTATATAGAAAGGGTGAAAGAAATGGGTTGCAAGTAAATTTCTAAACAAACTGACAAATAAATAAATAAAAAATAGTGTGTTAGAAGTGCTAGGGCTGGTTACCAGAGGGAGTGTGTGTGTGTGTGTGGTTGCATAAAAGAACAGAGCAAAACACACAAGTACACACACATGCATTTAGATACACACATATATAAATATAAACTAAAACATTGAAAAATGGATTTAAATTAAATAGAACAGCGGTTCAGAAAATGTGGCTCATGAAGATTAACGATCTTGATATGAATCGTTAATTAATAATTTCTCTTTATAAAAAAATAGGAGCAGCAATGATGATGATGATGAAGAAGAAGTAGAAGAAAACGGGAGATGAAGATTCATAAGGACAAAAGACAGGCAAGCAACATGACACTTGTTAGCTTCTCCTCCACCATCTCTCTCTTTAACAACAGAACGCACATGTTAATTTCCTAAAATAGGGGGAGGAGAGAAATGAAAATGAATTAAAAGGGAGGAATTCCTTTTTGAAAGATGGAAGTTATTACAATTGAGGAAACAAAATGGATAAAAGAAGACAGAAAAAAAGAGAGGGGAGTAAATAAAAACAGCAGAACTTTTATTTGGGCTTTACTCAGATATTGAATGTCTGAACTCCCTTTTTTTCTAATGGAAGCAAAAATGGGGGAGAAAGAATCACTTTCCTCTAAGTTTAGTTGGTTGCTTTAGATATGTTTGTTTGCTGGTGCCACCATTCTGCTGTCAATGTTTCAAACTCTAATGCAGTGACAACATTTTTATAGTATCATTTCCTATTTCACAAGTTGTGTGTGTGTGTGTGTGTGTGTGTGTGTTATACAACTGAGGTGGCCAACGAGGTAACCTCTAGCCAGTTGCTTGACCCGTTAGAAATAGCAGCCAAATCTTCAAATCACATTTGACTGTCTCACATTGGACAATGTAGTCCTATCATAGATACATTGTGTCTGAATAAAAGAGGAGATAGTCAAGGCTGGGGTGTCTTTTACCATAGGTCTGCTCAATCCAGGCTGACCTGGAGTTAAACAACAACAACATCTTGTTGCTATATGTTCCCCCACTGATCCAACATATGCTAGTTTTACATGGCCAACATGGAAACACACACACCAAAAAACCATGTAAATATGAGTCACAAATTGAATATTGTTACTATATGAAAACATTTCCATTATGAAAGATCAAACAGATACACAAAAGATCCTGAAGAATTCTTTAATATTGAGGTTCAATTTCCACAGAATACTGACATTAACGTCGAAAATTGCAATAAAACTATTTATAAAGAGAACAATATAATGGATGTTTTGTTTCTTTTATATCAGTGTTAAAAATTGAATGCTTTAATTCTCTAGCATTGAATATACATAACCTCGATCACCAATTACATTAAATTAAACCAGTTAAAAGTATCTTTTCAAGAAGGTAATATATATGAATTAATGCAAGATCTTTAAGAAGAAGGGGCTTCGGACTTCAATAAGTTGCTCTACTACTGAAATAGGGGGAAAAAGATCAACAAGGATCATTATTTTAAACAAATCGGCATGAAACAATCCTAAAATGTATTCCCTATTTATCTATTACATAAAAGTTTCAATAGAGTGATGTCAACAACCTATGTAATATATGATTTTCGATGCATCCATCAAAATTGTGAATTTAATATAAACCGGTATACAACAAAAGAGATATTAAAAGCTAAAAGCTAAAAACGAAGCAAACATGCAGTTGTGCAAACTGCTAGAAATAGCAGCTGGATTTCCCTCAAATCACACTGTTGTATTGGAAAGGAATGATACATCAGATAATATTGTCCAAGATACAATCTGCTTGAAAAAAGACGGTATTGTCACAGCTGGAATACTTTTGATCATAAGTTTGCTCAATCAGGGCTCACCTGGGGCTAAAGTTGGGATTTGAAGGATATTTGGCCACTATTTCTCACAGTTCGAGCGACTGTGTAGAGGCTCCCTCGGCTTGTATATTGAAGTGAAAACCTGGATGGTGTCTGCAAAGATTTGACATTGGCTGGAGAGGATGCCAAATTCCTAGTTTCAAACGTGCATCATCTTCGACCCAAATGCAGAATTCGTGCATTTTGATATCTTGGTCGCCAGTGACTACTAAGATTAATTTAACTGGATTAATTTAACTGAGTTAATTATCGTTGTATAGTATATTTTATAAATAACAATAACTCAGTTTAATTCATCTTATGTAAAATGATGTTTATTTGTTAAATTATAAAATGGTTTTGTATTGTGTATAAAAATGTTACAGTTATTATACTGACTTCCGTTTCCAGTTCGATGTTTTCGGGTCCAAGATATCAAAAAACGCACGAATTCGGCATGCTTGCCATCGGGTCGAAGGTGATGCACTCTTGAAAGTGTAGGAATTCAGCAAGTTTACTGTATGTATGTATGTACGTATGTATGTATATAGGTGTGTGTATATGCATGTATGTAGATGTGTATATGTATGTATATAGGTGTGTGTATATGCATGTATGTAGATGTGTATATGTATGTAGATGTGTGTATGTATGTACAATTGTGAGCCCAACAACCTAACTACTAGGCCATGCACCTTCACTATTAAGCAACTAAGGCACTTCTTTCTTTGGATAGGACAGTGCACCAATCTATTGCATATTTGCCCATGAGAATATTTTGAGCACAGCAGTGCATACTAACAAAACATTTGTCTATTAAACTACTTCTGCTGTTGCCTATAGCAATGCACTGCTTCAACATGGTACCTATTAACAGCTAGCAAGAATGGTCTATTGAGAGTTACATGGACACAGTATAGCATGTGTAATGGGATACAAACCTTCAACCTTTTAAACTTAGCCAGTTGCATCTCCCTCTCTCCTACTCAATGTTTAGTTTTAATTTGCTTTCAGTTTTTATGTGAATCTGCACCACTGCAATTCTTTTTTTTTTTTCAATAAAGATATATAATAACAATATTTTTCTACTGTACAATTTACTGTCTTTCAGTATAAGAATGAGTGGGGAGTACTGCATAGCTGTGGTGCAAGATAATGAAAAATAAATAAGTACATAAATAAATATAAAATACAGCAATTTATGATATTTTGAAATTATAGGGTTTTGAGGTTGTGAAAAGAAAAAAACTTTTAATTTGTAATTGAAATCCCAGTTGGCAGTTGACTTTCTGATAGCTATTGACAAAGATGTTCCATATTTTGGGATGGGAACATAGTTTGCTATGCATTTGACTTCTAATCACTCATAGTGAATGAGTATGGAAATGGTATAAAGAAGATACTTTAAAAAGGTTTGTAATGTAAAAAGCTGCATGATTTTTTTGTAGACCCGGACCAGATGTTTTTTTAAATGTATTTTTTAATCAGTAACCAATGTAGTCTAACTTTGTTACGAGATTACCCATGTGGAGAAATATAACCACATTTATTTGCAAGTTTTCCAATTAAAGTGGAACAAAGAAAATAGATTTTTGCTCCTTGTATTTCAGTTGGAGAACTAAAGAAATAATAAAATTTGAACATATTTTAACTTACTTCCTTTGTTGTTATTCCCTGCCTTCCCCTTCTTGAATTTCCACCCATCTCAGTTTACCTAGAGATATTGAGTTTTTCTTTTGTTGTTGGGGGAGAAGATAGGTTAAAGCCAATGGGTTATGAGACTTGTCAGTAGCCTGTAAGATAATCTGTCCAACAATTAGAATGTTGCATAGGAAAGGTGTTATAGTGCATGCTGGGAAGTCTGAAGAGTTGAAATGCTTGAGAATTTGAGGCTAGGTAGTTTAAAGTGAATTACTTGCTTGAACATTGAATACTGAGTTTTAAAGTTACCAGTTGGTGAGTAGCTCTGTTGATGTCTACTTGAGCAGACCTGGTACATAGATAAATGAGTGCTTCAGAGCAATTAACAAGGCTAACACTCTAACTGCAGAGATACAATATATCTAGCATGTTAGCTTGGGTTGAACTTCATTGTTTAGACAGTATTTTATCTGGGACCAATACAGTTTTTACTATGGTCATAATGACCTAACATTTAATATCTCCCTAATTTAAGAATGGTAGAGAGCTTGTTGAGGGAAATTTAGCTGTTGCATGGAGCGGGTTGAATGCATAAGCTTTACTAGTTATGTGCAAGCAATGTTGTGTAGAGGTAAGATCCTTGCCTGTTGTGTCTTTTCACTTATTAATACTTTAGGGAAAAGCATGAATATTACAATTTTCTACTTCACCCTACTTTACATTTTGTAAGATTCATGCCTGTGAGTTTGGTGATGGTCATTAGTTTGGAGAGATAGGTTTCAGCAGGCTGATATACCCTTGACACCCTTTAATGGTTGCTTTAACTATCAAATAGGTCATGGATCAAAGGGGGAAAAAATAGATGCTGAATTACCTGGAAACTGACAGTCAAGGGATTTGCTGTTCTAAGTTTAAAACAGGTTTTTTGTTTCAGTCAATTCTACTTTTGAAAACCTCACATTACCCACCAAGTCAGTACTTTATCAATACATTGTTTACTTTTCAGCTAAATTTCACTACGAGTGGAATGTTACGAGTTCATGACACAAATAGTTGAAATTCTATCCTTCATTTGGCATTTAATCGATATTGTTACAGGTAGGTTTTAAATCCTTAAATAATTCTTTGTAGAAACCCAATATTGATAAAACTTTTCTTTGTGGAAGAGAAAACATTCTTCTCAGTGGCAATGAGAAAAGAAACCATGAAGAACTAAGATATTTAGTGCATATCATCATCAATGAAAATAGGTTTAGTATCTCAAGTGGGTTAGCAAGTCAACAAGTATGGCATTTGGAGGAGCAGAGATTTTTCTAGTAACGGTAGAGTGAAAGGGGAGGATGATGGTGGGGAGGTGGTTGGTGAGTGAAAACTTGCATTTCAGACAGACATGCTTTTCTTGGATTTGGTTCATAGAGTGTGTGTGTATACACAATGGCTGCTCTGTCTCAGATGTATGCCATATATAGGTTCATTGTGTGATGCAGGTTCAATTCCTGGTTGTTCTATTTCACTTAAATTGCTCCTTGCACATGCAATTTCCGACCACAGTCAGAAGATGGAGAAGGATGGACTTGTCTTGACAAAACTTTCAGTGGTGCTTTAAGACCGTGTCCGTAAAATTCGCCGTAAACATTTTTGCTGATTTTAATTTCATTTTTGCTTCATAAACTTTTGGTTTCGAGGGTTGAGAAGGATGACAATGCTCACCGAATGTTTTTCATATTGATAAATTATCATCTTCCAGCATGGTATGCACTCTTCTTTTACACTCTATATTTTCACATTTCCAATATGTTTTTTCACCGTATTTTTTATCTATTTGGTAAACATAGTTCAAATCATCCACTAATTTCACACCTCCTCTGCTAATTTCCACTGTATAGACCATTGTAATGGGTTAGCTGCACGTAAATATTTATCAAAGGAGGCACACAAGCAGACTGTAAACTAGATAACTCATTTTAAAGAAATTACCTTTCTCTAATTGGTGGGTTGGTTGATGAATTTGCCAGAAGTTGCCATTTTAAGGAAACAGCTAATCTATTTTTTTGCAATTTATTTTTTTCACGGCGAAATGATCTTACAGCGAATTTTCCTATACGCCGAATTTTCCTACAGCGAATTTTCCTACGGTGAATTTTCCTACGGCAAAAATGCTTACGGTGAAATTTCCTACAACCCTACCTTTCCCTCCTGACTAAATGATAAAAAAGAAAGCATTATCTAATGTGTCCTTTCCATGATGAGAGAGGCAAGTCGATTATATCGACCCCAGTACTTGACTGGTACTTTGTTTATGGACCCTGGAAGGAGGAATAGCAAAGTTGACCATTGTGGGATTTGAACTTAGAACGTAAACAGCCAGAGCAAATATCACAATGATTTTGTCTGACGTCCTAACGATTCTGCCAATCCACCACCGTTAATAATAATAATAATTGTTTCTAACATAGGCACAAGGCCAACAACCTCAGTACTTGACTGGTACTTTATTTTGTCAACCCCAAAAGGATGAAAGGCAAAGTTGACCTCGGCAGGATTTGAACTCAGAGTGCAGTGAGCCAGAACGAATGCTGCAAAGCATTCTATCTGATGCTCTAGCGACTCCGCCAATTAATAATAATGATAATATTAATGATAATAATAACAATGATAATATTAATGATAATAATAATAATAGTGTCTAACATAGGCACAAGGCCAACAACATCAGTACTTGACTGGTACATTATTTTATCGACCCCAGAAGGATGAAAGGCAAAATTGACTTTGGCGGGATTTGAACTCAGAGCACAATGAGCCAGAACGAATACTG
>JAOPJM010001291.1:29202342-29215024 GCA_027124095.1 Muusoctopus leioderma
CTTTCTTTCTCTCCCTTCTCTCTAACTCTTTCACTCTCTCTCTTACTCCATTCTGTAGAGAAAGAGAGAGAGAGAGAGAAACAGAGGACAGAGAAACGGTGAGAGATAGATGATCCTTGAAAGAGAAGAGAGATAGATGATCCTTGAAAGAGAAGAGAGATAGATGATCCTTGAAAGAGAAGAGAGAGAAAGGGTGACAGACAGAGGGGGGGGGATAACGTAATTCACAAGGACGCGCTCACACACACACACATAATATCCTCTGTATCACTCTCTATATCTCTTACTTTATCTTTCTCATCCCCTCTCTCCCTCCATTTCTCTTTCTTACACACTAACAAACACGCGTGGTAGTGGTGGTGGTGGTGTTGTAGTGTCGTGGTGGTGGTGGTGTGGTGGTGGTGGTGTAGTGGTGGTGTAGTGGCATTGGTGTGGTGTAGTGGTGTTGGTGGTGGTGTAGTGGTGTTGGTGTGGTGGTGGTGTTGGTGTAGTGGTGGTGGCGGCGTAGTGGTGGTGGCGGCGTCGGTGGTGTAGTGGTGGTGGCGGCGTCGGTGGTGTAGTGGTGGTGGCGGCGTCGGTGGTGTAGTGGTGGTGGTGTGGTGTTGGTGGTGGCGGCGTCGGTGGTGGTGTGGTGTTGGTGGTGGCGGCGTCGGTGTTGGTGGTGGCGGCGTCGGTGGTGGTGTGGTGTTGGTGGTGGCGGCGTCGGTGTTGGTGGTGACGGCGTCGGTGTTGGTGGTGGCGGCGTCGGTGGTGGTGTAGTGGTCGTGGTGGCGGCGTCGGTGGTGTAATATATGTTTGTATATATATATATATATACACATATATATATACATACATACATCATACATACCTACATACATACATACCATAAATACCATACATACATACATACATATATATATACATGTATGAATGTATGTGCCAACATTTTTGTTACTTTCATAAAATACCCGGGCAACGCCGGGTACCTCTGCTAGCATATATATATATATCATCATCATCGTTTTTACATGCTAGCATGGGTTGGACGGAGATTTTCTTGATGCAACATTTTACGGTCGGATGCTCTTCCTGTCACCAACCATACTGATTCATATATATATATATATATATATATATGAATGAAAGATAATGCATGCTGGGTGAAGAAGTGAAAATGGATGCTACATTTGGTACACCATAAATTTCAAAGAGGTATATAGATGTGTTTTATGTCCGCTTTTCGATGCTGGAACGTCTGTTATTTCTAATTTCATTTAAATTATCCAATAAGGGGAGCATGCATGCATACATACACACAAACACACACAGACGTCGGGCATGAGCATGAATGGTCCGATTCCTCACTCCTTACAGCAATTGAACTTATTGAGCTCTTCCTCTGTCAACGCAGACCGTCAGTTTTCGCAGAATCCGGATTTTACACTAATATAATAAAACTGTACAGTTTAATTCCTTCGGGTGATGGAAAATACACATTATTAGAACTGACTGATGATGTACAGTGTCAAAATTGACATCAAGGTGCAGCTGCTCCCCAAGGTCAAACCTGAATGAGGAGACCTATGATCAAAGGCACTCCAGCCACGACCATCCCGTGTTTTTAGGGCGTATAGAACTTTAACCTGTACTTTCCTTTCTCAAGACAACAGGGTATGATTTGAGGGAGATTTGCCTGCTATTTCCAGCAGATCGAGCGAACACCAAGTTGTATACGGTGTGGTTTTAAGGAAGATTTGGCTGCCATTTCTAGTAAAGAGTACATGTATGTACACTTACACACATAATTTAGTCAAAATGAAATTATTCCAAGTAATTCAGGTTTATAAATGTAAATTTCGTATCTCCCAGCTACGACAAAATTACATTTTGATGCGAAAGTGAGTGTGTGTGTATATATATATATATATATATATATATGTGACAGAGAGAGGAAGGAAAGGAAGACTATATATTTCTGTTTATTCGAAATGTCTGAAGAGAGATTGTTGTGATTTGGTCAAATCACTTCTGCTTTGAATTCTTCAAATGTTGCTAAAACTGCTCAAATACCGCAATAAGGTGTGTGTGTATACACACATACACACAAGGATTAAAACAAAACTAGAAAAATAAATATGGTGAAAGAGTTAATTAGTGAAACCGATAATATGGAGTGGGAAAGAACAAGAGAGAAGGTAAAGAGAGGGGAAAAGAGAAGCAAAGACAGTGAAGAGAGGGAAAGAAAGAGAGTGAAGAGAGGGAAAGATAGAGAGTGAAGAGAGGGAAAGATAGGGAGTGAAGAGAGGGAAAGATAGAGAGTGGAGAGAGATAAATATAGAGAGTGGAGAGAGGGAAAGATAGAGAGTGGAGAGAGGGAAAGATAGAGTGGAGAGAGGGAAATATATAGAGTGGAGAGAGGGAAGGAAAGATAGTGGAGAGAGAGGGACAAGAAAGAGAGGAGAGGGAGTGTGATAGAGAGGAAAAGACATAGAATGACAGTATGAGACAGTGAGAGAGATAGAGATCAATGAAAATAGTTCGGTTTATTATGGAAATTAATATGAAGCAGATGAAAGTAAACATATCGCTTTATAAAAGAACGTTGAGAGATTAAAAAAGGCGGATGTGTTAAGTTCTGTACCAATATCTAAAAGAACTTAATATCAGCTTTACTACAACATAAACCTTCAACAGATTACAAACAATTTCAGCAGACTTCCATCGTTGGAATAGCAATGCGAAAGATTACGGAACCTATTACCAAACTGACATCTCCCTCTGAAGAACATTATCAAGTTTCAAATAATGATAGACAGAACTGATAGGGAACAGAAGAAGCGGGAGATAAAGGCAGCCAAGATTATCAACTATGATAATGTTCTCAGAAGCCAGTAGCTAGCAAGCAAGCAAGCAATCAAATATCATTTGAGAAAGAGAGACAGAGCTAAAAAGAGCAGGACGGACAACGGACACACACAGAGGCAGACAATAAAATAAAATGCAGACATTAAAAAAAAAATAAACAAACAAAAAAAAAAAAAAAATACAAAGAAAAAAAAAAGGTTTGGTCATTGATAAAAAGCAGTAGGCCATTTAAGATGAAAAGGAGAAGAAATTAGCAACAATCCTACTCAAATAACTCGGTCCTTTTGAAGTTTTCTAAATGTGAGCTCTGGTAAATAGAAAGGAAAAAAAAACACAGAAGGGAGGAAGGAAGTAGTGAGAGAGAGAGAGAGAGCGGTGGAGCTGGGAGGATAAAAGAGAACTGAAGCAGTTATTTAGTGCAAGATTTTTTCTATATTAGCTCACTGTCCGAGATGGAGAGGGTATCCTCAAAAGTTCACACAGAATAATAATAAATAATAATATTGATAATAATAATAATAACAATAATAATATGAATAAAAATAAATAAAAGTCAACAGCTTTAGTTGTTTGTCTTTCAGATTTTGAATTTTATTATTTAAATCATGGTGGTGGAGCAAAAAGAAGTAAAAAAATGTGCGTGTGTGTGAGAGAGAGAGAGGGTGAAAATAGAAGGAAAGGAGAATGTGAGGGCGTGCAAGAGAGAGAGAGAGAGAGAGTAAGAGAAACAAATGAGAGAGAAAGAGTAGGTGAGAGAGAGGGGGAACAAAGAAGAGTGGAGAAAATAGAGGGGGAACAAAGAAGAGTGGAGCAAATAGAAGGAAAAAAAGAATGTGAAAGCGTGCAAGAGCAAGAGAGAGAAAGAAAGTGAGAGAGAGTAGGTGAGAGAGAAAGAGTAGACGAGGGAGAGAAAGAGGTGATAGAGAGAAAGTGTAGGTGATAGAAGAGAAAGTGTAGGTGATAGAAGAGAATAGGAGAGAGAGAAAGAAAGAGTAGGTGAGAGGAGAGAAAGAAAGAGTAGGTGAGAGGAGAGAAATAGGAGAGAGAAAGAAAGAGTAGGTGAGAGGAGAGAAATAGGAGAGAGAAAGAAAGAGTAGGTGAGAGAAGAGAAATAGGAGAGAGAGAAAGAAAGAGTAGGTGAGAGAAGAGAATAGGAGAGAGAGAGAAAGAAAGAGTAGGTACGAGAAAGAGTAGGTGAGAGAGAAAGAGAGAGACAGTAGGTGAGAGAGAGAAAGAGAGAGACAGTAGGTGAGAGAGAGAAAGTAGATGAGAGAGAGATAGAGTAGATGAGAGAGATAGAGTAGGTGAGAGAGAGAGAGAGTGTAGGTAAGATAAAGAGTAGGTGAGAGAGAGAGAGAGTGTAGGTAAGATAAAGAGTAGGTGTGGGATAGACAGAGATAGTGGAGCTATATCGGATCAAATTAGAGTGCATAGGTTAGCAATTTAGTTTTTGAAGTCAAGCTCAAAGGTTTCACTATGTTTGGAACTGTAACTTTCCTTTGACTACTATTTTGTTAAATAAGGAATTTGACTTTTGAAGAGAACAGATCCAAAGCATGGCCATTTGTTTTCATAACCTTAGATAAATTTGTAAAAAGAGCAACTGATTACTAATCTCTTTTCTCATTTCAAAGAATCCTATTTTGGAGGTTTTCAGTTGTTGAGTAAACCCACTGGAGCAAATCTATTGCACAAAAGCTAGCTGATTAAGTGCTTATGGCAAACCATGAATGAATGGATCTTGCATTGCTTTTGATGAATGAGAGTTCCAGTTGTTTGATCAACAGAAGTCTTATTCATTGCATTATGGTGTAGGTGGATGATTATTCTGGACACTTGTACCCTTAACTCTTTAGACAGACTCAGCATAACAGGGAACAATCTATTTGACAGGCTTCTACGCTTGGGGTCAAACTGAGGCTATTGTACTAAGACACTTGCCTGAGGTACTGCATACTGGTATTGAACTTAGAATCATGTGAAGGAGAACTTCTTAACCACTCTGTCATGCACCCAAGGTAACATACACTTTAATCCTACTTGGGACTGAGAAGTTTGGTGAACATCATCAGATGTCAGTTTTTGTTTAGAGCAAAGAGAATAGAAGATACATTGCACTCAGTAACTTCAGTTTTCGAGATGTGATGAGAATCGTATTGGAAATTTGTTAGGCAATTGCTAGATTTTGTAGCAAGGGAGCTTCAAATTGAGTTACCCTCCACTTCTCAACCAAAAGCATTCCTCAAAATGTGTGTGGATGTGCTTCACAAGAGGCTAGAATTCTGTAATTGGAAGTTGTGGAAACTGTATTCTATGAATTGGATAAAAGTGAGTTTCATATTTTTGATAAGCTGCTGACAAATTGTTTTCAAATACAAAAAGATTATCAAATGGCTTGAGTAGGAAACTTTTTCTACTGGTCAAACAATTGAGCAACTGCTGCAAATCTAGTATAAAAACTAAAGGGATGTTTAGTTTAGAATTTTAGAGAATTATGGGCTAAAATGGCTCGTTTTATGTTTAGTATTCTCAGCAAGATCAGGTGTGAAACACATCTATTGCCATTCAATGTAGTTAGCATGGAACATATAAAAAGTCTGAGCAACTTGTTTATCAGAGTTACAGGCAACATGTGTTGTAGAAGATTTTGTTGGTGCAAGAATTACCAGAAAAGCCTGCAGGAGTCAAGACATGAGTGTTAGAATAAAAAGTTGAACGAATTTAGAGAGTTGAAAGTTGATTGGAGATGAATTGACAATGATAAATGATTCTGTTTCTATAGTGAATGGAGTGAGAAAGCCAACAAGTCATAGGGAGAAACAGGGGTACTGAGGTACGACAGTAAAACTTCGAAACTATGGAAAAAAAAGAAAAAAGTTTACTGCATGGTTGTGGATCTAAACTAAAAAAAAGAAACCTGATCAGTTAAATGGCTGAGTGAGATTTTGGAATTGTTTTATATTAAAAACAAAAGAAAAAAGAAATATAGCTTATAAAGAGCGTCTAGAATAGTCTAGAGATAGAAGCTGTAATTTGGTGCAGTCATCCTCTTGACATATTTTCTTTGTATCATCATCAGCACAAGTTAGATGGTTTTTCATAAGTGAATTAGAGCAATGTTCTACAGCTCTTATTACCAAACACTTTACTGTGAGGTGAGAGTTGATGTTTATTTTATTTGGCAAGTAAAATATGCATGGCCTAAGGGCTTCAACCTCAATGCCAATGTTTAAATTTCTGGAGGAAATACATAATGAGAGAAATGTCCAAGTGAAGCAGCATTACAAAATAACACACTAGACATATTTTTTTTTATAGTAGAGTTTAAGAAGAGATTGCAACACAGCAGGAACAGAAGGAAATATATAAGGTGAGTAAATGTGATGGATTTATTGCAGCTAGGACTGTCTCAGAATGATTAAGAGCAAAGGTCAATATAATAACAGAAAGAAAACAACACAACAGTGGGGTAAATGTTAAAGTTTACTGATGAATATGGGTTAGTTAATAAAGTATTTGGCCTTTAACTGGAGATGATTGAAAATTTGATAGCTGTTTAAATACAGCACTCACAAGTAATATGAAAGATTATAAGAATGAAACAAAGAATACATTCTTTTAGTAACAATAAAAAATAAAAATATTGTGGTTCTGGGTTCTATCTCACCGTGTGACACCTTGGGCAAGTGTTTTCTACTATAGCCCTGGGCTGACCAATGCCGTGTGAGTGAAATTGGTAGACAGAAACTAAGCGGAAGCTTGTCATATATATACATGTGTGTGTGTGTTTCTCTTAACGTAGTCTTCATTGTTCACATCATTGTTTATGCACTGCAGCTAAGCATTCCGATGGGTGAAGATAGGGGGGAAAAAAACTACCGTACTTAAAAAAAAAACAAAAAAAACAAACAAAACAGTATGGGTTGGCAACAGGAAGGGCATAGTAGAATACTGTTTCAAAAAATCTCATCCAACCCAGCGAACATAAAAATGATGAACAAAATGATGAAAAATAGAAGGGTGTACTACACATCTTTTGAAAAACTTTCTTAGAGACAAAAAAAAAAAGGTTGAAAGATTGAGTGGTAGTTAGTAAGTTATTTATCATCAGAGTGAGATTAAAGTAAGAAACAGCAAATACCACGAGTATTTAAAATTTCTAGTAAATAGCATGCGAGATTTGAACGTCAAGGGAAAATGGAAAGTTGTGCTCTAAGAAAATAAGTGGAAGAGATTGGAAGTAATAGTAAGAAGAAAACTAACACAACTGATTTAGGCAGTTGGCCAAGTTATAGTTGACTTTGAAGAGTTTAGAAACTAAATTCCAATAATATTGTCAAATATTAAGAATAATTTAGAATAGAAACATCTGCATACGACATAAAAAGATGCTCATGTTAATGTTTCGTTAAAAGCCTTAGCATGAGTTCCAAAGAATTGTTAGAGAGACATTTTTATCCAGTACTTTCAACAACATTCCCAAATTGAGCCAACGAGGGAGTCTCATGCAGTTGCTCAACCTGCTAGAAATAGCAGCCAAATCTCAATCAAATCACACTATTCACTTTATAAAAAAGGACATATTAGATAATGTACTACTGGATACACTGTGCCTGAAGGGAGGGCAGGGTGGTGATAGCTCGAATGCCTTTACTCATAAGTCAGCTTGTTCAGGGCTGACCAAAACTTAAGAGTCTTAGAAATCCTATTATAAACATATGTATCATTAAATGGACATGATGCAAATATCTTAAATGAAATCACAATGGAAAGATGGTAAATGTATCCCAATACTGCTATTCTGACTATTAGAAAAAGCTAAATATGTATTTATCTGTAT
This sequence comes from Muusoctopus leioderma, assembly GCA_027124095.1. NCBI lineage: Eukaryota > Metazoa > Mollusca > Cephalopoda > Octopoda > Octopodidae > Muusoctopus > Muusoctopus leioderma. The sequence goes on from JAOPJM010001291.1 coordinate 29,210,030, forward strand.
TTATATGTATTTATCTTTTCTCAAACTGGTGCAATAAATAGGGTCAATTCCTTGACCTTTCGTGGTCAGTTATGTATGAATGGGTGATCGATCAGTCCTACATATATTATGAAATCTGTACTGAGATACCAGGCTAGGGTTCATTATTCTAAATTCTATCCCAACAATACTCACAAAATCTTTCACTTTCTTGTGAAAGGTAGTGCCTATCATCCTTTTTCAGAGCCTCCGAGGCTGGTGGGACAGAGGCAAGAAGTTATCCTAACCTCAGACTGGAGACCTGGCCTGAATGCTTGCAACAAAGTGGACTTTGCTAAAGGCACCCAAGGGCCAAGTAGTGGTGTTAAACCGAGCAATGGATTAAGTCTACCATCCAAGTAGGCCACGGCAAAGAGCCAGAATAAATACTATGAGGCATCTCGTCCAACACTCAGGATTCTGCCAATCCACCACCCTAGACTGGTACTTTATCTACTCCGAAAGGATGAAAGGCAAAGTTGACTTCGGTGGCATTTGAACTCAAAGCGCAGTGAGCTGCAACGAATACCGCAAAGCATTCTAGCTAACGCTCTAACGACTTTGCCAATTCACTACCTGTTAGCTATTTATAGCCAATTGCAATGAAATAAAAAATTTAAAGAAAAAAGGCTACTACTGGACTACTACGTGTGAGGCGTCATCAAGAGGGAGACGAACCAGTGGCCTCACAATACCAAGGACTCATTGAAGGTTGCCATCATGAACATGCTGGGCAACCTGAACCTGGAATGCAGTCACTTCAGTGGCCACATTGAAGCTGAGGGCGGTTTCATTGAATAACCTGTTTCTTTAATCTATCTAGTTGAACATGTGTACCATTTTTCTGAAAATATAGTTTTTTTTCTATTTAATATCTTTGTTTTTCCTTATATTTTATTTTGTTCTCAGTTACTTGGTGCACCCTGTGTGTATGTATATGTGTGAGTGTATATATATATATATATATACATATATATACATACATACATACACCACAGACAAAGTTTTTATTCTTTTGCAATACTATACCCAATCTGGCAAAGGTGAGTTAGAGAAGTCAAGCAGGATGTTTGCACTACTTCACTACTATTTCCCTCCAGCAATATTCCTTTGTGCTGGTATCAGGGAAGATTATTATTCTTGAGTAAATACAAACTTCAAAATAAACCAATCGTACGAAATAAGCTCTGAAGCCCATTGAAAACATCAGCCACTAATTTTGATTAATGTAATAATAACAACAACAACAACAATAAAAAGGGGTGTGGCTCAAGAAGATATTAAAAATACTGAAACTTTTGACGAGTCCCTAAATTGAAAGCAAGGTTTTCCAAATTGAAAATAAAATATCAAAATAAAATTCTTTTACACACATACACACCATACATTAACATAAAGAACTAAAGACCATCATTTGAGATGTCTACTTTTTTTATGTTGATGTTCTTTTCTTAAAAGTGAAAATATACTGCTGATGATGAAACACTTATCTGCTTTAACATAAAACAAGATTCCTGCAGTTAAATTATCTCCCTTTATTCTAAGATATCAATTTCTTTGTGTAGAATTTTTTCTTTTCTTTTTTTAACAGAGAACATGGTTAAAACAATTTTATACTGGACTTTCCAAGCTAGCACAGGCTGGTTGGATCTGCAAATTTGTATTGTTAGAGAATACATTTTATATTATGGCTGGATATCACTATAAAGAGCAGCCACTGAGACATTAAATAAGAGTGGCGCCTACCTTTAAAATTTGAGTGAAAATCTTTTATTTATTTATGCTTATCTTCTTTATTCACCCTATTAGCAACAGTTGTAATGACCTGGAGCAATTTTCATGTCATTAAGTAGTTGAAGGATATGTCTCCTAACTTGCCAGTGTTTTGCTATAGGATTTGAGTGAGGTACTGAAAGCTAAGCAAACACTCATTATTACACAGTATTTTCCTCACTAGTCACAACAAAGTTTAAGTATATCTGATAAAGACACTACACATTATTAATGCCTCTTTGGCCAAAGACGAGCATCCCAATAACTCAACCAAATGGGAGTCAACAAAACCAAAAGCAATTCAATTAAGTATAAATATAGTGGTGTGTAATCCGGCTAGTTGTAAATAGGTACTATCATGATTTGGCTCCCAACTATATTCAAAGAGGAAAGCATTAGGTTACAGTGCTGTGTTCCAATACTCTAATGGGACAAGAAAAGAAATGGTAAAACTACGTCACAGTATCTATCCGCCCTCAGATTACTTACTATATATGGATGAAGTCTTCAGAAATGCCCTTTTAACTTCTTCCTGTATGTCTGTCTCTTAATTTCATTTTAGCAAAGATGCTATTAACTATGCCATTGCTCTTTAATATATATATATATATATATTTTATATACTGATCTGTTAAGATGAGTGGTGGTGGGTGAAAACCAAAATTCACCGAGTGGATAAATTGGTTCTTTAAGCTGAAGTTGGTTGTGCCATTCTATCATTCAGTAACCCATGTACCTTATCACATCTAACAGTATCAAATAGCCAATATCAAAAAGAGGATAGATTCCATTCCTGACCCACAAGTAGAATGTCAGCTGTGCTATGTGAATAAAAACAGAATAAAGTAAGGAAAATAGTAGGCTTGACTTGTTGAGTTTTAACACCATCATATTAGATGGTATTAAATAATTCCAAATTAATTCTAGTGTAAATAATAAAAACATTAAATTAAATCAAATATCCAAGACAAACAAACAACTTATTCTAAAGAGAGTAAGAACTAAATTTAAAAATTAAAATACCAAAGTGAGAGTGGTGGGGCAGTATGAAGGGATGGAACTAGCTAGTTTTATAAAAAAATACAAGATAAAACTTAATCCAAGTTTATCCTACCAACCCATTTCAACTTTCATGAAATAGTGTCTGCTAGCAATAAAGATAAGAAACACATAAATGTACACAATTTCCTTTGAAAGTAAAAAAAGAAAGAAAAAAAAGTTAAGTTAATAAAATAAGTTTCATGGAAAGAAAAAATAGGTTACTGGAAGAAGGAAGAGTAAAAGGATCTAACATTGTATGTATATTTAGATCCAGACACATCAAGAGACCGGAAATTTCAAATGACACTGCGGCTTACATTCTTTGAAAGTTTGATATACCAATGTAAACTAATTAGATTTAGTGTTATTACTATAATCACAAAAAGAAAAACAAAAGAAAATCCAAGCCATTAATACATGCCTTATTAGTGCTAAGATATATTTGTGCATCATGGAAAAATGGTTTGAGGATAAAAACTACTCATAGAAGAGTTAGTAAAAGTTTGCCCCAAAAGAAAAATATATCTGCTTTATATGAGGTTTGACGAAAAAGAAACCAAACTTTTCAAACAGCATGCCAACTAGCTGGCACAACATGTTCACAACTGTAGTGCTGTGTATGGGTGAGTTTGACTTTCAATTTGCCACCAGTTAATCATCAATCTACACATGCTAGAGTGAACATATGTTTAACACTAAACATGGAGATTTGTCACAAGTTGAACAATGAAGGATTTGGAAGAGTTTGTGTAAAATTCTGCTTCAAATTAGGAAAAACTTTTATGGAAACTTTTCTGATGTTGCAGCAGGCCTACGGGGAGGAGAGGATTGTTTGAGATGTATCCAATGTCACAAGCGGTACCAATGTTTAGAATTGGGAAGAAAATCCACCTAAGACGATCCCAAATCTGGACTACATTCCATAAGACGATCCCAAATCTGGACTACATTCCACGACAATGGACGAAGATCATGTTGCAAAAGTGAGTGCTGTGATCTGTGAAAATCATTGCCTGACTCTCTGAAGAAGTAGGCACCTGTAAAATTTCGTGCCACATGGTTTTAACCCTTTTGATACCAACTCGCCTGAAACCGCCCTTGGTTCTATGATAAAAAGTCATTTGTTTTAAAGTGTTAATATTAAAATTTAAACCTTTCATTATAATTTTATGTAAGAATTTTTTGTTAAGTTATGTTCCAAACACCAACTTAATACCAAGAAAGATGTTATTTTACTAAATCCCTCCAAATTCTTAATTATTTTCAAAATTAACTGAAAATCATAGGCAGTGTATTTCATTAGAAATATGGTAACGAAAGGGTTAAAAGAATAATTGAAGATGCATCAAGTTGCTGCAAAAGCCATTTCTTATTTGTGACTTTTTGGCAAAGCACAAGACGACTCATCTCCCTCACCGCCCTGCAGACTTTTTTTTGTTACCAAAGTTGAAATCCACCCTGAAAGGTCACCAATTTCAAATGATAAAGATCGAAGAAAATTCATTACAAGAACTGCACACTACCCCTGAAAACGCATTACAAAACTGGAAAAAATGTCGAGAGCAAAGTATTGAGAGTTCAAGGGACTATTTTGAAGGAGACAAGTCTGATTGAATTGTAAGTAAAGCAATACATTTTTTAAAAAGTTTGGTTTATTTTTTAACAGACCTTGTATATAGATACATAATATAATACAGTCCATGTGGAAAATGCTTACAGCCCTGGGAGTGGCAGGGAGGGAGAGAACTGTTCGCAGGTTGGAACAAGCAGGAGTTCAGCTGAAAGCCAGAAGATTGGCAGTGACTGGCCATCACTACCAATCTGACAACTGAAGGACATTGTGGTTTAGGGTCGAAACACCGGAGGAAAGTTGGGCACCACCTGATGACTTCTTTTCCTGGTCGAAAGCTACAGTCATAACTAATTGATTGAATGTGCTAGCATCCTCAGTTGATGCATCTCACAGATACAGTTCAAAGAGATAAATTGGAAATTATTCACAGAGCTTATACAAGCTAACTTACTATTTCATTTTCTGATATAGTATCATTTCATTACATTTCTGACTGGGTCACTTAACCCTTTGGATACCAAACCGCCTGAAACCGCCCTTGGTTCTATAATAAAAACCATTTGTTTTAAAGTGCTCATATTTAAATTTAA
>JAOPJM010001291.1:29216584-29237442 GCA_027124095.1 Muusoctopus leioderma
TGTAAGAAATTTTATTAAGTTAGGTTCCAAACACCAACTCAACAAGAAAGTTAGCTATTTTACTAATTCTTGATTATGTACAAACTTAATTGAAAAATTGTAGGCTGTGTATTTCATTAGAAATACGGTAACGAAAGGGTTAAACCAGGCCTACCCAAATTTTTTGAAACGCGACTCTTTTTAAAAAATGAAATTTGTCATGACCCCCCTTTTTTTAAAGAAATTTATCACGACTCCCCACCCCTGCTTGGTAAAAGAAGTTTGGGCCCGTCTCTGCCTGAGGGACCTCACACATTTTTGGTAAAATCAACCATTGGCAATTTTCACTATGAAAGACCAGACGCGTAAAAATCTACTTTAGAAAATTTGAGATTTTTCTTTGGAGGAAACACCACTCCGGAGACAATTCCTTCTTCTTTTAAGAAAAGTCTTAAAATACGTATTATTTATTCTTTCAAGGGAACTAAATTGTACAATTGCAAAGTTTTATTTTTTGCAGGAAAAATTGCAATAACCAGCAAATAATGATCTTAAAAGCTAGAATATAAAATAAGAAAAAAAATTCTCAATTGCACTCGCGAACCCCTGAATTTAAAACCTTTTCTTGTATGGCAAAATGTTTGTTACTGCAATGACCAGAACAGAGAAAACAAATCAGATAAACTATATAAGTAAGAATTTGGTAGTGCAATCAAATATCACAATATTAACATTCTGAATGATTTCAGTTTAGTTAATGTTTCAGTCAAGACAGGAAGAGCCTGTATAATCTGAAACTACATCATTGAATCAAGAGGATGTTTGTGTAACACTTCATGTTAGTGTTATTAAGAGTCTCGGGATAGAAGAGATATATAAAATGTATTCTGCTGAAAACTGGAATTGAGCTACAGGAATCTGGAAATTTCAGTAACCTGACTACATTGGTTATTACAGCAAATCCTCACCTTCTATATTCCTAACTTTAAAAAAAAAAAAAAAAGACAGCAGCGGGTTGATGCAGTGCTCTTACAATCCTTACTTTAACACCACAACTCACTGTAAGAAATGAAAATAGTAAATAGCATGGATTACTTGCTATTCAAGAACAGTTTCTATTCTCTAATGCCACTTTAAATCAAAAAATTACAACATAATGAAAGCTTAAATAATGATCACCGAAGGATAAAAAAAGCTAAGGATAATATTATACACAGTATATACAAATAAACTCTTAACTTTTTCTATGCTATACAGTTAGAGAAAGGATTGTTGAGCCCTACATGAAACTAGTTTCCTTAAACCCAGTCATCACTCGCTTACTATTCGTTTTCTTTCAACTACCTTTATCCCAGGTACTATCTATCACCAATCCCAACACCTGTTCACTTCATTAATGTTAGTGTTCATTTCTCTACCACCACCACTTTTTCCTTTTCCAAACAGAACCATGTTTACTTTCACTAGCCAACTTTTACTGCTATACAGTGTTACATTTCTAACACCTACTTCACACAAACAGCCCTTTGTGTACAAAGAAAAACTTTAGCAGGCAAGATGTGTAACAAATAAAATAAAATACATACATATATATAAACCTCTTTGAACCTCTTTTCTCAGAGACTAGCCCAAATCTGTTTACCTGCTAGTAATTTCTTGTGACATTAATCAAAAGACCCACATAGACAAGCAGGTAAAAAATTTAAGTCTTTCCTCGCAAAAATCTCTAAAATCCAACAGTAATTAGAGGCTTAATTAAAATAAACTTGAAATGTAAAACCCTATCATCTTTACTTATTTCTCTGGCTTTTGCTCATTTATTTAATCTAAACTTAATTTGAATATCTAAGCATTGCCAACTCACCTCCTACATTTAAGTAACATATTCATGCCAATGAGGAAGCCAATATGCAGTCCCTTGACACCCTAGAAATAGCAGCCAAATTCCCCTCAAATTACACCTAGCAACTTAAAAAATAAAAGAACACATTGAATAATGTAGTTCTAGGTACACTATTTCTGAAAACAAGATTGAGTGGTCATGGCTGGAAAGCCTTTGATAATATGATTGTGTGATTAAGAAGTTTGCTTTGCAACTACCTTGTTCTGGGCTCGATCCCATGACACAGCATATTTGGCAAGTGTCTTCTATCATAACCTTGGGTTATGATAGAAGACACGTTTGTCTACCAAATTCCACTCGCAAGGTAGTGGAATTTGGTAGTCAGAAACTGTGTGGAAGCCCATCATATGTGTGTGTATATATATATATATATATATATATATATATATATATTTCTATGTATATAATACATATGTTTATGTATTTTGGCTGTATAGTAGCAAAAAAAAAAACCCAACAAAAAAACAGTACTCTTTGAACAAAGGCTGAGGTACAGACACTCCCGTGTCACATTCATCGTTAGAAAAGCAGTGAACCAGTGATTGGCCCATTGAAAACCTGTAACCAACAATGCTATCGTTCATGACTTGTGATGCCGTAAAAAAAAAAAAAAAGTCTGCTCTATCAGGGTTAACCCGAGGCTGAATGAATATCAACTGTACTATATTGAAAGTAAATCACTGGATCAATGCAATTTCAACATTTGAGGAGCAAATAAGATGCCTTGCACTTTTTAGTTTTGGCTCTTTATGTCCTGGGTTCAGATCTCGCCACGGTCAACTTTGCCATTCATCCTTCTGGAATCGATAAAATATATTAGCAATCAGGTACTGGGGTCGATTTAATTGACTGCTACTAGTGCCTCCAAGAAACTATGGCTGAGAATCTCTAACGAATTTCTTAGTGCTGCTAGCGCTTTAAGAGCAGATGAGGGTGTAACCGCCAATAGCTACAGTATTCCTGTAAGGAGTAGCAACCCACAGGTATTAGCTTTGAAAGACATTGTCTCTGATGCAAGAAAAAACCGATAGAAGAACATGCAATAGGCATCATTCTTGTAATACAAGAACTTTTATAACCACCACCAAGATACATTACATACAAATAATTTCTATTTCATTTTAACTTTGTCAAAGTATTCCTCAAATTTTAATTCCAGGCCAACATATCCTTTACATCTTTTGTTCTACCTGGTTGATACTGCCTGATTACAACTAAACATAAGAGCATTGGAAGGGTTCATAGAGTGAAAATTGCAGAGATTTGTAGCACTCAGAAGCAGATTTCCTTATATATTTAAGATAGCTGCCACAGGCTATAAGAAGCAATAACACAAAATTATTTTATGAATTACATTATACTCCTAAGATGAGGTAGAATAATAGCAGTTTTGAGGTTTCTGGACCACATAACTAATCAAGAGGGAGCCTCAGTGTAGTCACTCAACATGCTAGAAATAGCAGCAAAATATACACCATACCATTTTAAAAAAAGAACACGTTAGATAATGTAGTCCTAGATATACTAGGACAGAAACAAAGATGACATGGTCACAGCAGGAACACCTTTGATCATGAGTCTGCTTGATCATAGCCCAACTGGGGCTAAACAACAACAGTGTAAAAAAAAAAAAAAAAAAAAACCACGAAAGATGAAGGAGGTTAATAGTCCAAAGAACTGAAGAAATTTTCAGCCATGATCATCCCGTTGTTTAACAGGTATGGAAGACTACATTATCCTATGTGTCCTTTCCTTTCCCAAGACAGTAGAGGGCAATTTGAGGGAATTTGGTTGCTACTTCTAGCAGGTCAAGCAACCATGTAGAAGTGGTTCCTTCAGTAGTTTGTTTTCATACATCTAGCACAAAGTTGTGTTGCTGATAGCAACTGAACATTCAAATAATTGTGGCCTTGTGCCAATGTAAAAAAAAATCAAAAAAAAAATCAATTACTACACAGTGCAATGGCAGAAACAGTGGAGCATTGGAATAAAATCTAATTAGAGATCTCTTGGTGTCCCGAGTTCAAATCTCACCAGACTTGACTTTGCCAACCATTGACAACCTAAAATACCAGCCATGTATTGAAACCCTGCTCACATAAATTTCTGGCCTTGTGCCTATATTAGAAATTAGAATTATTATTAGAATGGTTGATTGGTAGAATCATTAGAGCGCAAGACCAAATACCGTACGGTATTTAGTTACGGCTCTTTATGTTCGGAGTTCAAATCCTGCTGAGGTTAACTTTGCTTTTCATCCTTCCAGGGTTGATAAAATAAACTAGCAGTCAAGTACTGGGGTCAATTTAATCAACTAACCCCTCTCCACCAAATTTCTGGCTTCGTGCCTATGTTAGAAACAATTATTATTATTCAAATTGGCAGAGTCGTTAGCGCGTCAGACAGAATGCCTTGAAAGTATTTATTCTGGCTCACTGCACTCTGAGTTCAAATCCCGCCAATGTCAATAAAATAAAGTACCAGTCTAGTAGAAGTTGTTGGTCTTGTACCTATGTTAGAAACAATTATTATTATTATTATCATTAGGGTGGGTGATTGGCAGGAACCGTTAGAGCGTCGGACAAAATGCCTTGCAGTATTTGATCCGGCTTATGTTCTGAGTTCAAATCCGACTGAGATCAACTTTGCCTTTCATCCCTTTGGGGTCGATAAACAAGGTACCAGTCAAGTACAGGATCAAAGTATTCGACTGTTCTCCACCCTACCCACATTTCTGACCTTGTGCCTATATTAGAAACAATTACTATTAAGATATTCAAGGTGGTGACATGGCAGGAATGGTTGAGCACTAGATAAAATGTCTTCTGACATTTTAGGTACATACTTTATGTTTGAGCTCAAATCCTGGAAGGGAGGGTTATTTTTTAAAATTTTATTTTGCAAACAATAATACCATTGTTGGTTACAGGTTTCCAATGGGTAAATCACTGGTTCACTGCATTTATAATATGGGGAGAGTGACAAAGGAGTGTCTGTGTAACTTGGGCAAAACAAATATAACAAGTGATATTTGTTTGAAAATGCCCATTTATCAGTTTTCTCAATGAAATTGTGTATATACATATATTTATATATACACACAATATATATATATATATATATATATATATATATATATATGATAAAAGTGGTCGACTGGCAGCAGAGTCGTTAGAGTGTTAGAATGTATTGTGATATTTTTTCTGGCTCTCTGAGTTCAAATTCCACTGAGGTTTACTTTGCCTTTCATCCTTTGAGTCGATAAAAAAAGTACCAGCCTTATTGCTAGTGCAGCCCACTATCTCTCCAGCTGGGTCAAGAGTGGGAGGACCAAGAGGGGATCTGTGTCAGCTTGCAACTACATGGGCACCGATACCAGGTCATCTTTGAATGCAAGGGACGACTGTGGTTTTATGTATGACAACCTTCTGCAGTTTCCGTCTACCAAACTCCACTCACAAGACAGGCAACTCAAGGCTATGGTAGAATACACTTGACCAAGTTGGCTCCACAGTGCAACTGAACATGGAACCATGTGGTTGCAAAACAAATTTCTTAAGTACATAGTTTTCACCCCTCCCCTCTGTCATCTGTAGTTGATAAAACAAGTACTAGTCATGTATTGGGATCAATTCCATTGACAATATCCACCGTCCTTACAAATTTGTGATCTTGTGTCAAATGTAAGAAGTTATTACTATTATTTAATGGATCTTTTCTAAATGTTGCTAACCAAGGGGATTAAATGGAATCTGATATTAGAAGCTGGATAGGAAAACAAACATATCATGAACTGGAATACCTGCAATTTCAGGGAACATTCAATGGACAATGCTTTTAACTTGCACTTGGTCGCACCAAGACGTTCCTAACAGTTATAAAGTGGGTGGGGTATCCATTTACATTGGTTAGTGCACTGAATGGTGTAGCTACTACTAAATGGAGCCTTCATCAACTGAAAAGATATAGGATGGTAGGAGAGGGGTGGAGGTGAAACATCAAGTGTGCAAATAGGTGGAGAGAGAAGGAAGTAGATCAGGTTTCTTTTATTTTCTCATTTTATCCTAACTCAAGCACATACATAGGAAGTAGAAAAGGTATTTGAAAGAACTACCATGGATATTGATCCACAGAGAAAGAAAAGTGGTGGCAAAGGGAGAAAGAAAGAGTAGGGCAAGGTAGAAAGGAAGGAAGGAAGGAACAGGAAAGGTTAGAGAAAAAAGAGAAAGGAAGAAAAGAGAACATGTAAGAGATTGAAAGCAACAGAGAGAGAGGGGGGGAGACAAGGTGGAAAAGAGTTCAGAGGAAACAAAGAAAAAGGAGCTGGGAGGGGAGATAAAAATACAGAGAGAGAGAGAGAAAGAAATAGACAGTGGGGGAGAGCAAGAGAAATAAAGAGAAGAGATGTGAGAGGAAGAGAGAAATAGACAGAGGCAGGGAGAGAGAGAAATAGAGAGAGACAGAGAAAGAGAGAAATAGACAGAGGCAGAGAAAGAGAGAAATAGACAGAGGCAGAAAGAGAGAAATAGACAGAGGCAGAGAGAGAGAAATAGACAAAAGGAGGAAAAAGAGAGACATAAACAGAGGGAGAGAAAGAAATGGACAGCGAGGGAGTGAAGAAATAGACTGAAGGGGGAGAGCAAGAGAAATAGACACAGGGGGTGAGGAGAGAGAGAGAGAGAGGGAAAATAAATAGGGTAGAAGTGTGTGTGTGTGTTAATATCACTTCCAAGTGAAGGAAGAGTTATAAAAAGGCAGTAATTCCAAGGTGAAAGTTGACTAGTCAATCCTATAAGACTATACTTGTTAGGGTTTTTCTTTTTAAAGTAAACAGAAGGGTCAGCAGCTTTACTGGTGAAAGGTAAAAACTAAAGGCTCTGTATGGATTGTTATGTCAACATGAAAAGGAATGGTCTGATGGTAGTGGTGATGGTGCAGTGAGCAAAAATTGATAGAAGTTTGCTATTTTTCAGTGAAAAATTAATCAATGAATGCAGTGTTTTTCAACCTTTCTTTTCAATGAGGGCACCCTTTCATGTTGTTTAGTGCCAGTTCAGCCCAATTTGAGCAGACCTCTGATCAAATGCATTCCAACCTTATAAGTTAGACGAAGAGTTATGCTTATAGTTTTTTTTCAGACTGTATCTAGAACTACATTATCCTTCCTTGTTGTTGTTTAGCCCAGGCCAACCCTAATCAAGCAGACCCATGATCAAAGGCATTCCAGTCATGACTACCTTGTCTTTGTTTCAGATACAATGTAGCTAAGATTACATTAGGACACTTTTTTGTATGGCTTAGTGAAAGGTGGAAGGAAGTTAGTTCTCCTCAGACCAGAGACCTTGCCTGATGCCTGCAATAGAACAACAGAGTATACTGTGCTAAAGGCACCCAAGGAACATGTGGTTGTGTCAAATTGGGTGATGGGTATTAAGTCTACCATCTAAGAACAGGAACAGTCACTAAAACGGAATACCACACAGTTTCTGCCAACCCATATTTCACTTACAAGGCTTTGGTTGACCCAAGGTTTTATAGTAGGTGCTGCATAGTGGGATCAAGCCCAAAACCACGTAGTTATGATTTGATTGGAATTTGGAAGCTACTTCTAGCAGGTCGAACAATAACAGAGGCTCCTTTGTTGATTTGATATGTCCTTCCGTTTTTAAAGATGGTAGAGTGTGATTTGGCTGCTATTTCTAGTGGATTAGACGGCCACATAGAGTCTCTCTAGTCAGCTTGCCCTTTCATATGTGTTCATCTGTGGCACCCCTAATTAACATCATTTTCTCCTTTTGTTCAACTTCCAAGTTCATTATGGGCTACTGTTTGTAAATATGCAAATAAAAAGCTTTGGTGTTTTTTTGAGAGATTTGAAGAAAAGAGGTTTCTAAATTATGATTTACTTATCATCCACCTCACTCACTTATACACACATTCTTAGTTTACTTGAGACTTATAGACTGAATACATCCAATCATAAGTGCTGCCATATCTCTTCTATTCTCACATTTACCTGCTTCTGTCTACTCAAATTAGTGACAAACTGAACAGAATGGTATCTAATCTGAGTATAGTCATTGTAAATTTAAATTTTTGCATTTGAATTGTCACAGAAAACAACTTTTTCTTTACAGTGTTACATATCTTTCAATTCCATAAATAAGTTAGAAGAGTAGTGCCTATAACTTTTGCAGGCCCATCCAGATGGGTGAGATTGATGCCCAGCCTGAAAATCTGCAGGAAAAACATGCATGAGGACAGAATGCTTACAAAAGAATGGACTCTCCTAAAGGCACCCAAAGGTCAGGTGGTGGTGGTGGTATTAAACAAGGTGGCATGTTAGAGACAAAGTGAGGTTTTCTTTCCAAAGATGGCAAGAAAGACAGATTTTATGTAGTCACTCAATTTGCTTAATATAGCAGCTAAAGCCTCTTATCTCTACAGCCTTTAGAATGGATACCACAGGTTTTAATTATTAAATTATAGGATAGCATGCCCTTACTAAGCAATAATATAGTCATGGCTAGACCACCTACTTCATACTGAAGTTTTAAACCAGACAAACTGGACATCTTATCTGCACAATTGAAGTGCTGGACTTTTACATTTGCTCCTGTGTAATTATTGGCAACTTGTGTCATAATTCTTCTCAATGAGAAAACTGACTGATACTGCTCAACACAATAGTAGGACAGAGCATACAAATAGTCCAATAAGCAATGCTCAATATTAATATGGCAACTAAGCAGAATAAAACAAGGGTGGATTAAGATAATAAATTAGAATATATAATTGGTTTGGCTATATATATCACATCATACAATTTAGTAGATAGTTTCACCTGATGCTTGGAACTACAACTGTAGATGGCACCAATTAGAGAAAGAGAAGAGAATATGTTAAGTGAAAATGACTGACTTCTAAGCAAAGATATCTAAAATTAACAATAAAAAAAGAAACACAGATAATCAATGAGTATAGGAGTGGTCAACTATTAAATGGAGACAGGAATCAATAGAGCTGTAACAAAAGTAGCAACAATGCTGAACTCACCAAACAACCACAAGCACCTTTAGTATCGCAGATAGTCACAAGACTGCTCTAACAAACACAAACTGATAAGGAAAGCTAAGATTGCAGAATATTCAATGAGTGGAACGTAAACAACCATACTCCCTTTCCTACTCGCTAACTGTAACTCTGTTTGCCTCAGTCTATCTAGCAGTAGAGGAGGTACTGCTCTAACTTCACAGCTGAGTAGTTGACCTCAGGAAGGGCATGCATCTGAAAACTTTAACAATAGTTTGAAATATTCGATTTGGTAGTACGAGTTAATATAAGATAGTACAACAGAGCTGACATAAAATAGTAATAATAGACATTAATTTATATTATTCGCCCATCTTAAAAACAAGGTGAATTAATCAAATCCATTCTCCTAATTTTCTCCCACAGGGGCTGGAAGATAAATCAGTTAAGCTGATGTTTGATCCTTGTTCCAATACACAGGGTCTACAAGAATTCTATCAAATGAGATGTCACTTAAAACAAGCATGCTGAATCTGGCATTTAACATTTGAAAGAAAGAAAATATCACTAAGAAGAAACAGTCACACACCCAAATAAGTGTGTGTGTGTAAAAGTGCTGTAGGTTATGAGTTGGTTCCCATGCAGACAGACAGCCTCTCAGCCTTCCTACCCATAACCCAGTGGAACATCCAGGATGTGACAGCTGGAGATAGATAGATAGAGAGACTGCACCAGCAGAACTGCTGCTGGTACTCATTTTCAGCTGAGTGAACTGGAGCAATGTGAAATGAAGTACCTTGCTCAAGGACACTACACACCACCCAATCTGAGAATTGAACCTCAGACCTTGATTGTGAGCCTAACAGTCTAAACACTAGAGCACGTGCCTATGACTCATAATCTAATTTACCCATACTGGAGAGCAAAAGAACCAATTAGGATACCCTAAGTACAATGGTTCTCAAACTTATTTTGTCACAGAACCCTCATACAATTTTCCAAAAATCATGTAACAGATAGCTATATTTTACAGACAACCCCCACCACCCTAATTTGAATAAGACATTAAATGAAGAAAAAATTGTTTTAGAGAGAATTTATTTGAAAATCGTGAATACCAATTTTAAAAAAAATAAAACAAAAATTTTTAATAAAAGACCTTATCTTACAGAACCCTAGGGTTCCTTGGAAACCACTTTTGAGAACCGTTGCCCTAGTTTATCAATGTATACATAATGGATGTGATAACTTCACCTAGAAGTAGAATCCTTGAATTCTAAATCTTCGTTAATGTTGCTGAGCTAACTCTTGTGCAGGCATGGTAACTGTTGGTTGGCTTCAGTTGGAGACATGCCTTTGGAATGCAGCTGTCATCTATTCAATTGTGCATGCTTAATCAGCACATCTGCCCTAGTTTCATTTAGTAACCCGTGTTGCCTAGTGATACATTTGATAAAATACTTTGCATACAACTATGTATGACCAGCCATACATTAGTAATCAATATAATAAAGTGGGAAGAGGTATAACTATCAACTTTAGAGAGATGATAAGTAAGAGTAAAAATATTAAAAATAAAAAATTCAAGTCAATGTTTTAAGTCATGTGGAAAAGGAAAACTCGTCAATGTTACGGGCATAGGCTCTCTTTCAAGTTAGAGAAGAGAGAAAAGGAAAAATGTTTGTATATTGTTTCAGAGTCATAGCAGTAGTGGATGACGGAAGTGGATTGTGGGTATGTGGATTCTGAGTAGTGGAAAGTGGAAATGGGTCGGGTTGGGGGTGGGGGTGTTGCAAAAAGAAAGTGGAAGAGTCAAATGGTGTAAGTGTGCATGGGGTTTGAAAGAAGAGAATGTTTCCAGAAGAAAGCAAAATCAATTGTTGCTAACGAAGAAGTTAGCTGTCTCTGGTGCTGGAGTAGACCAAAGACAGAAAAGTGGTGGTGGGAGTGACCCACAGAGTTGAAAGGTGGTGGTGGGAGTGGCCCACGGAGTTGAAATGTCGTGGAATAGGGTAACAAAGTCCAGGGTTGTTACATGGTACATCAAGTAAATGCTCTCTAAATCGATCTGCCAGCCTGCAGTCTGTCTTACCTATGTACAAAGCAATGCAAAGTTGACATTTCATGCAATGAATAACATTTCTGGAAGTACAGGTGAAATGGTCTACAAATTAGAAAATGTATTTAGAACCACACAAAGTAGTGATATTATAAGGACAAGGACAGGTGTTACTACAGGAGCAGGAACAAGTAGCAGCTGTTCCAAGTTGGGGGTGGCAAGGGGGTGAAGGAACTACTGACTAGAAACAGAGTACAGAGCAGTCATTGCAAACAATGGATATATTGGTAAAGAACCAAAGCTGTATGTACATCTAATGATGCATTGGAATATTCAAGCATGACCAGAGCAGCCCTGAATTGAAGAGCATGGATTTATCGAATGCCTCACTTGAAGTTACCCGAGTGACAGGTAGCCAGGTTTCAAAGAAAATTTAAAATGTTCAGATAATTTTTATTTCTATTGACAAGGATAGATTCCACTTGCTATTATACAAGACAGACTACAAGAGGTGTCTTCAAGAAGTGAGATGTACGGTAATAAAACAGAGCAGTGGATTTCAAAGATCTGCACCAATTGAGTATGGTACATGGGCACAGGCATGACTGTCATTAAGAAGTTCACTTTGCACTACACAGTTCCAGGTTTGATACTACTGTATGGTACTTTGGGAAAATGTCTTCTACAATAATCTCAGTTGACCAATGCTTTGAGTGAAATTTGGTAGACAGAAACTGCATAGTTGTGCGTCTTTCGTCAACGTACATCAGAGAAAGACACTCCCTTGTCATTCTTGCCATCATAAATGCAGTGAACCAGTGATTGGCCTGTTGGAAACTTGTCACCAATGACATTGTTCACAAAACGTGATATAAAATAAATTCAATATATATATTATATTATATTTAAGCACAAGTGGGCAGCGAAGGAATTGATAGAAAAATGCAAGAAACACGACTGGTGATATGGACTTGTAATGGAAATAAATAATGCATTTGAGAGGAAAAATAGCCACACTATTACACTCACAGATGTCTTTCACCAAATGACAAACCAGACTATGTAGTCAACATGGGAACCTCTACGTAGCCACATGCCCTGCTAGAATTAACAGCCAAATCACCCTTTAACATCTTAAAAAAAGGGTGGATACATTGGGTAATGTAGTCCTTAAAACAAGATGGAATGGTCAGTTTGGAAGGTCTGCTCAATCAGGGTTGACCTGGAGCTATACAAGATTTGCCATTACAAGTGTGACACAAGATTGAGACATCACATGTTCAGATACTGTATTGCAGACTCATTTAACACATGCCAATACATAAAAACAGACAATTTCTAAACATTTTCATTAGGTAGCCTCATGCTTTTAACCATGACTTTACTACAGTAACCACTCTTTTCTTGAATGAATGCTTGTTTTCTTTTGTTTAACTTAAAAGAAATCTTGATATTTTCCCAAGTATCTTAAAATTTGTACTCAATAGTAAGCAAGTATAAAAAAATACGACAAAGATACTTTTGTAATTAGCATTGTAGTTTCATCTGCCCAAGCAAGATCTGAGTGATCAAAAAGTTATACCTATCCGAGAACACAGACGACTGTCTACAGGGTGCTGGATATAGTGTCACCAGCCTTGCTTAGAGTCCCATGAGCAAAATATTTAATTTTTAAATGCCCATGTACACCTAGGTGTAAGAAGATAGCACAAACTGTTATAATGTATCACTGTTAGCAACAGTAGCTCTGTGAAATTGATGAGTGCTTCATGAGTTTTGAATGCTGAAATATACTCCAATAGGTATAGCTAGTGGAGGGATGAGATCTACCAAGTTGACTTGCTCTAGATTCACTATACGAAGACAAAGTTTTCAGCAATACTCTCTACAACCCAATAGGTTATAGGGCATTATTTTATATGTATTTTCAAGGTCATTACAATACTGGCACTTCTAAAGAGACTCTGAAAAGAATAAATAGAAATCTAGTGTTTAAAATAAAAGAATCTAGTGTTTGGAACTTTTACTTTACACAACCATTAAAAATTTAAATTTGGTACAACAAAGACCAGATTATATATAGGCAGAAACAAATCCAACGGCGCTGATAACAGCTGAAAATAAGATAAACAACGATAAAGTTACATCAGAAGTTGTTGTTTGCATAGTGCAAGCAATCAACTAATTTGGAAGGATAGAAAAATCAAGTTAAGGAAGATTGCTTCAACTTATGATTAAAGCAAGAATGATAATGGTAAAAAAAAATATATGAAAGTATTGATTGCAAAAGACAGGTATTTCTCAGGAGGCACAATGTCTAAGATTATGATACTGGACTACTACTAATCATAGGGTCAAGTGTGTCATGTTAATAGGCAAGATAAATTACATTGGAGAATTTTCCAAGGGTGCCTTCTGCATGAAGAACATAGTTAAGTACAGGCTACTATTATTCTGCTTGCCTCAGTCTACCTAGCTGTAAATAAGTTAAATTGTAACTCATAATTGTATGGTTAGAAGAACTATCTGTAGAAATACTTGGAGTATCATATGCAAATGCTTTAATTGAAAAGAGAAGAAAAAAATCAACTCATGATAGCATGGCAGAATAGATGCAAAAATATTTTGCATCGATTTTTCCCATGACAATCAAGAAGCATAACAGAACTCAAGAGCGATTCCATATAGGGTAGATATCTGCTAAAGGCCATACATGACATTAGTTTTTGTTACATCTGGCTGGGCATTCATGTTGCAAAGTGCAACACACTATGACAGATATTTTATCACTTATCTATGTCACAATAATAAAGCATTATATTTGAAGAATCCACATATCAAGAAGCAACCAGCATGCCAGCAGAGAGCCAACAAGATGGTATTGTATACTGGCAGAAAGCAATCAAGCCGGTAGCTGTATATTATATATAAGCAGGAAGCAATCGAGCCGGTAGCTGCAAATTATATACCAGCACAAAGTAATCAAGACAGTAGCCATATATTTATACACATGCAGAAAGCAGTCGAGCCGGTAGTCATATATTTATGCACTAGCAAAAAGCAATCGAGCCGGTAGCCGTATATTATGCACTAACAGAAAGTAATCGTGCCGGTAGTCATATATTTATGCACTAGCAGAAAGCAATCGAGCCGGTAGCCATATATTTATGCACTAGCAGAAAGCAATCGAGCCGGTAGTCATATATTTATGCACTAGCAGAAAGCAATCGTGCTGGTAGTTGTATATTTATGCACTAGCAGAAAGCAATCGTGCTGGTAGTTGTATATTTATGCACTAGCAGAAAGCAATCGAGACGGTAGCGGTATATTATGCACTAGCAGAAAGGAATCGTGCCGGTAGACGTATATTATGCACTAGCAGAAAGCAATCGAGTCGGTAGCCGTATATTATGCACTAGCAGAAAGGAATCGAGCCAGTAGCCATATATTATGCACTAGCAGAAAGGAATCGAGCCAGTAGCCATATATTATGCACTAGCAGAAAGGAATCGAGCCGGTAGCCGTATATTATGCACTAGCAGAAAGGAATCGAGCCGGTAGCCGTATATTATGCACTAGCAGAAAGGAATCAAGCCAGTAGCCGTGTATTATACATCAGCAGAAAGTAATCAAGCTGGTAGCTGGATACACTAGCAGAAAGTAATCGAGCCGGTAGCTGTATATTATACACCAGCAGAATGCAATCAAGCCGGTAGCCGTATATTATGCACTAGCAGAAAGCAGTCGAGCCGGTAGCCGTATATTATGTACTAGAAGAAAGCAGTCGAGCCGGTAGCCGTATATTATGTACTAGAAGTATTATGTACTAGAAGAAAGCAATCGAGCCGGTAGCCGTATATTATACACCAGCAGAAAGCAATCAAGACAGTAGCTGCATATTATACACAAGAAGAAAGCAAATGAGCCAGTAGCCGTATATTATACGCCAGTAGAAAGCAATCGGGCTGGTAGCTGTATATTATGCACTAGCAGAAAGCAATCAAGCTGGTAGCCGTATATTATGCACTAGTAGAAAGCAATTGAGCTGGTAGATAGAAAGCAATCGAGCTGATGACGGTATGCTGGCTGGTAGTGAACAACTTAGGGGTTACTACAGCACATATATTACACAAAGTTTAAACACAACCTAACAGAATGCAAATAAAAGAGTAAGCTTTTAGAAAATCAACCCTCCAGGTTTTCTTTTAAACAGGTGTTGCAAATGAAGTACATTGTTTGATGAAAACCCTCATGAATGTTACAAGCAAAACTAAATTTCTGAAACGGACTAATTAATATATCGATCCATTTCAATTACTCATTCATTCGTTGGAAATAAGGTTTATGAAGCAAGACTAGTAAGTATACATGTATTTGCTTTACACACATTACATGTATATATATATATGTCTGCCAAAGAGAATTCCCTTTTTATCATAGGTCAGGAATTTTATGGAACACTGCATTTTCAATGACATATTAACAACAAAAATCATTTATAATCGTATGTATGCATATATGCTTGATTCAATATTCAACAGCTCAGTTTTTTTTTTTACATGCAACTGCTATTATTATTATTATAATTATTATCTAACATACATCAGATATAATAAATTAATTATCCCCCAGATAAAATCACAAATAAGACAAATCATAAAAGTAAAAAGTTTATAGTCACTGTTGAATATTGGATCAAGCTCCCATCTCACCAATTCAAAACATTCTTAACGTCTTTTAGCATAGTTGTCCTTATGTTAAAGCATGGTAAGTTGCACTGTCCCTATTTAAAAAAATTTAAATCTGTAAAATAAATAGTTCCTATAAAATGACAAGGGACAACAAAAATCCAGAAACCACCGAAGATAGATTTACAGAAAGAAATGCCTTGCAATCCAAGCTGGAGGATAATATAAATACAATAAGCATATGTGTACATACACATTCAAAATCCTTTAAATTGATTTATATTACCAAGATTTTCCAGATATAATGTTTAGCTGCAAGTAGGCCTTGCCTTGATCAAGTTAGACATGATGAAAGGCATTCCAGTCAAGAATATCTTGTATTTTTGTATATCAGAGATGTATGTAGAGTGTGAGCTGAGGGAAATTTGTCTGCTACTTCTAGTAGGTGGAGTAGCCTGTTGGCTCCTACATGATGTTTATGCAGATACAAACATTGCATTGTATGGAAAAAGAGGGTATTGCAGAGCTGGGTACCTAAAGCTATGTGTTGGAGTGTGATGTCTTTGGTATTAAACAAAATAAATGGGAGGCTACAGTTGGAGAGAGGAATTTAGAAGACAATCTAGCAGAGAACAAAGATCTGTTACAAGTTAAAATGTGATAAATGTAGAGAGGAAAAAAAGACCACTACCTTAATTATTGGAAATGAAGAGATAGTCATTAAAATACGATTAGGAAGGCAATTACATATATTTAAACAAGATGAGCTTGAATGATAAAGGATGTTGAAACCACAAAGAATATGGTATAGTATATGTCTATGTCTGAAATGAATTACTTAACCTCATTGTTTGTTTCAACCCATATATATCAAGTAGCATTTCCTCAAATATATATATACACATGTTGGGCTTGGATTGAACTTTGAAATCTGTTATCCCAGTTCTGTAAACGTATCACAATGGATACGAGTACTGTTACAAAAACATGGTGCATGAAGATAACTGTAGAGTGTATATTTTACAATATTCATATGTACACTAAGTTTCAATCAGATCTACAATCACAATCAGGATCAAACCGATTGAAACATTTAATAAAAGATTACAGCTAACTGAAGATAGTTGGTGCAGGTTGTCATGGTAGTAATAGTGCATCATTTTGCATCAGTTTATTACGGACTAAATTTATTGATCAAACTCAATGAAAGTTTGAATGCGTGACATCCACAACTATCAACGCAACTGCAGAAAAAGTTTCGGCTATTTTAATATCAAAAATAATAATAAAAAAATGCGAGATCATTAGAATTTAGGCCTGCCTGTCTTCAGAAGGAAAATAAATATATATATATACTCTGCTAAGTTTAATTTGATGAGAGCTAATAGATTAATACGTTTTAAAGTAGGGTTTCATGAAATCCAAATGATAGACAATATTCTCTATATCTATCTTGCTTCCTAATTCAAGTATTCAGGTGCTATAATAGATTCACTAGACACAAAATGAAAATGTTTAAACAATGCAGTGATTGCTGTAGGTGTGAAAATGAAAGAGTCGATTACAACCTGTACTGGAATGTAAACCAGGATGAAGTGGTTCAGAAGATGTAATGATAGATACACGCAGCGATGAAAGTATCTGCTGATGAATTTGACATTTAGATCAAGGATGAAGCTTGTAACAATTTCTCTTGCCAAAAGCTGCCATATCAACAGAATGAAGAATCTCAGCAAAAACAACAATGCAAATAAAAAAAGAAAAGAAAAGAAAGATGAGATGAATAACCGAGGTATATACAAGATGAGAAAAGGAAACGAATGGAAATTGGTTGTAAAGAGGCAACTGATGCCAATACAACTAAAATAAGAGTTCTGCTCGACGCAATAATAAAGTACTAATGATCGCTAAGAACTACAAGCATATTTGCTCTAAAGTAATTAATTGGCCAGTTATGGCTTTGAGGTAAAATAGTTAACATGAATGATGTGATACTATAATAATAGTGGGCGTGAGTGACCAGTTAAGTTTACAGATTCAGGAAGGATTGTTTTAGTCTACATACAATAGATTAAAATTACTGAACTTAGTAAAATCAGGATATATATATAGATATATACTATATAACCCTAAAAAATAAGAGCTGTAATTTATATGTAAATTTAATATTTCGAAGGTAAATACTGAGTGAATGATTGCATTCATAATTTCACTCAGGTAAGTTAAAATGCGGCTTCAATGTTGCTGCAATTAATGTGCTTGGAATATCCTGTCTGTGTGCGAGCGCGTGCGTGAGTAAAAGTAAAGAACACTGAATTAAACCAGATTGAAAAGGCAGTATAGTACAGCTTTTTTTCCTGACTACAGTATATAATACATCAAACGGAGGCATTCGTTCTTGATTTGGCCGACTTAAGATCGGTTGTAACCAACCAACATGAATATGGGGCCAGAAAATCGAGGCAAGCTAGTCTCAGTGCAGAAACCTGACTAAATAGCACTAAAGGTGCGTGTGTATGAGCGCTTGTGTGTGTGTGACCACCGTAGTAACGTGGTGGGACAGTAAGCCTTCTAAGTCGAGAGAAGCGCTGAAACGCATAGGAGGGAGAGAAAGAGGGAAATACCTGAAGCGTGGTAAAATAAGAAGAAAAAAAACTAAAGAAAGATGGAGGTTGAGGTTAGAAAGAAACAACAAACGATGGAGGGAGAAAGATGAGAGAGGGGAAGGGGAAGAAGGAAAGTATGTATTGACAAAGAATTGGGAAAAGCGATCATAAAAAGCTGGCCCCTGCAGTCTAGGGCAAATATGGGTCTCGTTGCTTCCACGATGGGAGAAATGGTTTACAGTGAGCCAAGTATTTTTGTGCAGTGTTAATGAGGAATGGATTTTCATCGGTTGAGGAGAGAAATATAAGGGTAATCAAATCAACAACCGGTCATTATTATGATAAGTCTACTGTCCAGGCTCTAAATCACTCCACGAACAGAACTTAAACAACACGGAAAATAAAACGAGATGGGCGATAAAGTAAAGAACCTTAAAAAGAAATACAATTTAAATTAAGCATCATCATCATCTCTCTAAAATATTCGGTTTAGCATATAAAAGAAAAAAGAAATCCGAATAAACACAGGAATATTAAGAAAATACCTCAAATGTAACTAAAAATTATATCCTTAAGAATTTAAATACGTAGACGTCTTTCCCTCTTTCTTCATAATATATATATATATATGTTATGTGTGTGTGTGTGTATGTATTACACACACCTACCTACGTCTATTAAAAGGTTAAACACTGATGCGTACCAATATAGAAGTTTGTGTCATGATCATTAAAATAGGTATTATTAATGGAGACAGAAAAGTTAATGGTTAAACGTGCGCTTGTTATAATTTAGATCCTACACCCCGGATTTTCTCCGCCCAAATGACTTCATCAAGTCGAACGGTCATACAAAGAAAAACATCCAGAACAGTAATCGAAATTACTTGAGAAGAAAAAAAGAACTCCCCTGAGTTAAGTAGCCAATTTGATGGTAGTGATGTTTGCTTGCTTGCTAGTTAGTTAGCTACCTAGCTCCCACACCTCCTTATTTATATATTGTTTGTTGTTAAAGTGGGATTCTAAGCTTTCTTGGTTATTTCCCCAACTCTGGAGTAAAAGACTGCAGTGGAGAGAGGGGCTGCATCATTCGGCCATCACACCAGTGGCTGGGACGTCACGATGTCTCGACAACTGTTAGGAAAAGGTGATTTCTGTTCACCCACTGAATTAGTCACGTAACTACTTCAAGCAATATAGCATTGGGATGTTTCTTGTAGAATTTATTTTTCAATTATTATAAACAAGGACTAAAATATAGAAAGATTTTAAAAGTGTGAGTTCTTCAAAAGAGCCTCTATTTTGTTGTAAACCGCCGTTTAAATCAATATGCGGTGGTTGTGTGTTTTTTTTTAAATAATAGAAAGTGGGGGACAAAATTGACATCTCAATAATTGCAAATCGTCCCAAAGGGTCAGTTATCGACTCCATTTATTTTAAATACAATGACAGATGGCAAGGTACCATCGAAAACAATAGACCATGAGGTGGTGAGGGGCGTCAATAAAAGTGTAATAACAACAACCTTGAATAAATTAGCTAGGGAGAGAAAGGAAGGGGGTGTGAAAATACAAACAATAAGGGAGGAGTAGTTATCCAAAAATAAAAGGTAAAGGATTAAAAAATTCAAAACAAAAAGTTAATCGCAATATTATTATTATTCAATCTATCTTTTCCTTCCAATTTCCCCCTTTATTTAATCTCTACCATTCATTAAAAATAATCAAATTAACAAACAAACAACCCAACTGTCACAAACTGAGGGTTCACTCTGTATCATGAGGAACGTTTTGAATTGGTCCTGCATTTTGTGACCGAAGTGTGTTCAACGACTGTTTCGTACACGCTTGGGAGGCTATCTTAATATTTATTTGCCGTCGGTCAGTAGTAACCTAGAAGAAAGACAAGTTGACCAGTTAAGGACGTGCAGCTAAATAAATTTATTTAAAAAACAAAAGACACTAGTGACTAAGCCATGCATAATTGTATCAATAATACCTCAACGTTTAAGCAAATAAGGAAAGAATCAACTCTACTATGAAATATAGACAAGATAGTGAACACACACAGGCGGGTTTCCGATAGACTACCAACCATATACAACATGTGCATTGGACTTCAGAATATATTCATTAACCAAAGTGAGAGGGGAAGGATGAGGTAAAGGAGGGGAAAAGCCGGAGGTTGACAGTCTGAAGGGACAACAGAGAAAGGGGGAGAGGTTGACTGTCACACAAGAAAACACCTACGGAAGGCTGAATTTTTTCAGTTGAGATTTATTACGGATCGGAACTATTTCCAACCATTCCGGTGTGCGAACTTTGATAAAATAAACAGAATATATATATATAGCTATATCTACATACACACACATGCATAGACATATACAAACATCTATGTTTAAGTCCACATTGTCAAACGACTCGGAACGATCCTGTAAGGTCAATAATATGAAAACAAAAAGACAATTCGGGGGGAGGGGATGAAACAAATAGCAAATAACATTAGCATTAAATTGGAATTCCTGACTTTTTTCAGTCATCAATCACAAATACATATTGCATGAGTAGTGGAAATTGATGAATCATATAT
>JAOPJM010001291.1:29261353-29277887 GCA_027124095.1 Muusoctopus leioderma
CGCAGTGGGACTGAACCCGAAACCATGCGGTTGCGAAGCGAACTCCTTAACCACACAGCCATCTGCGCCTATATGTGTGTAAATCAGTGGTGAGTACCTTGCATAGTGAAACAGGAAATAACATGTGTTTAAATCACAGTGTACTAGTTTATAAATAGTGCAGAAAATATAGAATAGATATAAATAGTATTAAAGTGTATTAATAGCATACCGTAAACATAAGACCATGATATGTATGTGTGTGTGTGTTAAACACTGACCTCCATCTGCTAGCTTTTCAATTGCCATACTTCAGTGTTGCCGATGTAACATAAATGAGAACACAGCAACATTACATATACACACAGAGGTTGGCTGCCAAGTGCTGTGTCTGTAATAATATATACAAGTGTGACTCACTGGCTAAAGAAAGACCACTAACCTACCTGGACACTTTACTTCATGTATTTTACTTTTTATCTCATTCACTGCTAAAAGAAGAGTGATGTCCATAGCCTATAATAGTAGCTATGAGAAAATAGATGCCATTGTGTTACATTGTATTGTTGTTGTTTAGCCTCAGGTCAACCCTGCTGACCTATGATCTTTTTTCAACTATAGTGCATCTAGAGCTACATTATGCAAAGCATCCTTTGTTTTTTTAACATGGTAGGGTGTGATTTATGAGAAATTTGGTTGCTATTTCTAGCAGAGTGTGTGATGATGTAGAGTTCCACTTGTTTTTGAAAAGATAGGACCAAAAAATACATGAGTGGACAGATGTAATTCTAACAAAGAAAGTTTGTATATACTGCTTGGAAGATAATGATGGTGGCAAGAAGAAAAACACTAGAGCAAATAATGTGTAGTGGTGAAGGAATGCTACTAGAAAGTTCTGAAGAAAATAAATGACATTGTAGTTACTGTGAAGATGGCAAACACTGCACAATGAAGGGGTTTAAGGCTGCAGATTGTAGGTAAATGGAATTTTGGCAAGCAGGCAGATTACTTTTTTTTCAGAAGCAGAACACTTCATGCTGTTTGAGTCTAATGCTTTGTGGTTCATAGTTCAAATCATAAATGTAACCTTTGATCTCTATGAAGCTAATAAAATAAGTACTGTGATCCTAGAAGGCTGCAGCTGATGAAATGTACATCTTTGAGATAGCTTCAATACACAGATGCTGCATGAGCCAATAAGGAAGCCTTATACTCAACTTGCAAGAAATAGCAGCCAAATATCCTTTAAATCGCACGACTAGTGACATTTACTATATCACTTTCAGTTAATCGAGTCTTTGCACATAATCCAACTTCTACCATTTTGTAGATTTTGGGATCCAACAGAAAATACAAATAAGACAATGGGAAACTTCAATGATTGCAAACCAAAGAGGTTCTCTAGTTTGACATCAGCGATAAAAGACCAGAATCTTTTTATTGTCTTTCAGGTTATTGCTTGGAGTGTAATATTTCTATGAATTGACTGCTTCACTTGTGATTTTATTGGAATGATTCATACATTCAAGAAAATAGGAACAATTAGGTTGGTCTACTCTAAGGTGATCAATGTGCACAATAAAAGGACAATTAGTGAGTCGATATGGTGCTGATTCTAGGTTCCCCTACCAAAGCACATATACTTATTGTATTCATCATTTTTACATCTGCTTTTCCATGCTGGCAGGGGTTGGACAAACATTTTTGAGCCAGTATTCTATGGCTGGATACCCTTCCTGATGCCAACCACAACTCATTTTTTAAAGATAGTTTTCCCACCGATCTTCACCCGTCGAACCGCTAAGTTATGGGACATAACATGCACCAATTGCTTAAGCGTGTCAACAATGACGACTACATGGAGAGAAACATCCACACATACATACATATATATATATACACATACATATATATATATATATATATACTTACATACATATATACATGATGGGCTTCCACACAGTTTACGTCTACCAATTTCACTCACAAGGCATTGGTCAGCCCGAGGTTATAGAAGATACTTGCCCAATCTGCCATGCAGTGGAATAGAGCCCGGAACCATGTGGTTATGAAGCAAACTTTTGAACTACACAGCCATTTCCACCCATTAATACTCAATAATTGGTGTTAGAAAAGGGCTCCAGTTGAAAACTACTCCAGTCTTACCAAATTCAAAATAGCACCTGCTAACAAAGATAATTTCTATGTCAAGTACACAGCTATGGAAGTAGTAGAGATATACATATTTCTATCATGGTTTACCACTGTATTCTTGGTTGAGTGGTTCTTGAGTATAACCTATTATGAGCTTCTTTGGTACTTTCAGACCAAGCCACAGATAGCAAATATCTCCACAACACTACTCAAGTGCACTTTCAAAGATACAGAGGGTAGTGACATCTGTGTATGTTATCTTTAAAGATCTCTGAATTATAGTTTGGGCTATTAGATTTCTCTCAGTAAACCAAATATTTGATGAACCTATTGTTTGCATTAAAAAAACAAAAAAAACATTAATACACAAGCCAAAGTTTGCTTAATGAAACATCCACCAACTCAAGTGCTTGGACCACATACTCCAACTGCTACACTTGGAAACTTATTCAAATTGTATAATCTCAAAGTTTCAATGAAATGCTATATGCTAAATTTAAACATGTCATAGTTCTAGTATAGACAGCAAGATTACAAAGCTATTTAAAAGATTACCAATCTGAATTCATATTTTTAAAGCTCAACATAGCTTTCCAACACCTCTGTGAGCATATGTGGAAATTCCATATTTCAAATTGTGGTCAAGTTTGGCATTCTACATCAAACATTTCCTTTGCTACACCAAATAATATATATATATAGATATATCCTCTAAATTCCTCTTCCACAGAACTGTTTCCTCTTTTTATAATATTATCTATTGAATAACAATGAGATATCTAAGGACCCAGCACTATCTTGGTCCCTAGGTGAACTGAACTCATTGTTGGATAAGGATATTATTTCAAATATTTTAAATATGTTTCAAATATTTTAGTGGCCCAGATCATATATTAACAGAACCATGTGATTTCGATTGGATATTAGCTATAATAGTCTTAACATTCATCAAAAAATCTACAGCAGCTATAAACTGGTATAACACACATTATGAAAATAGATCCGTTAAGTATCACGGATAAATTCTTGTTTCTTTTTTTATTTTATTGGTTAGTCAGGAGGGAAAGGATAGTGCATATCACCCTTTTTCAGGGCCTCCGAGACTAGTGGGAGGGAGGAAAGTATCCTCAGACCAGAGACCTGACCTGAATACATAGAACATAGTGAACTCTGTTAAAGGCACCCAAGGTCCAAGTAGTGGTGTTAAACCAGACAGATTAAGACTACCACCCAACTAGACCACAGTGGGATTTGAACTAAGAATGCAAAGAGCCGGAACAAATACCACAAGGCATCTTGTCCAACGCTCTGATGATTCCGCCAGTCAAACATCAAAAAAAAAAATGAAAGGCAAAGTTGACCTTGGCGGGATTTGAACTCAGACCGCAGTGAGCTAGAACGAATACTGCAAGGCATTCTATCTGACAATCTAATAATTGCCTATTTGCCGCCAATTATAACCATGAGAGAATTAGTTTTGGCAATAAAGATATTAAAAAAAAAGTGCCTAATTAATGTTCGTTGAAGTTATTTTTTCTCAAATTAGATCAAAGTTGTTGTTGTTTAGTCCTAGGTAAGCTTTGATCAAGCAGACCTATGATCAATAGTGTTCCAGCCATGACGATCTCGTCTTTTTAGGGGTATTGAGGACTACATTATCCAATATGCATTTACTTTTCTTAAGGCAGTGGAATGTAATTTGAGGGAGATTTGGTTGTTATTTCTAGTAGGTTGATCAAGTAGTAGAGGCTCCTTCCTCAGCTCGAGATCAAAGGAGTAAAAATATGATATAATGTGTTTAATCTTTCATGCAAAGTGAATCAAAATTTTATGCTTGACTTCATACTGTACATTAAAAAAAGTTTTAGATATGCCTGATAATTTAAGCATAAAGGAGTGTGTATGTGTGAACACACACACACACATACATAAAGAAACAATTTTATTTCTATCTCATTTGTATAATGTTCAGAAATAAATAAGTTATTTTCAGATTCTTGGAATTAATATTACATTATATACTATTTTCAAGATTACTAACTTCTGCTCCTTGGATTAAAACCACTCTGAATGGCAACAACCAAATTAAATAGCGAAGTAGCGAACTAAAATTAGCGAAGAAGCTACACAATGAAAATAACACGCAGAATAAAAACATATTTGAAAAAAGAAGATAACTATTGCAGAAATGCCTCGCAAAGTTTTAATTCCTGCATGAGAATAATGTAAATGAGAATATTAAATAAATCTGGTGGTTTCCTCCAAGTTAAATTGTGGAAAAGTCGGAAAATGTTCGGGGTAGATTGTCCTGAGTGGCAGTTGTACGAAAGAACGAGAAAGCTTGGGGGAAGGTTCAATTTCTGGGCGTGTTAACATTTTATGGGCGGCGACTCGAATGTAGGCGTGTTGTATGCGGACAGCTGGCTGGCGGAACATAAGTGGAATATAACCAGTCGAAACAACTTCAGCTCGCAAAGGTACACATGTGTTTATGTGTATGCACAAGAGTTTCTAGTTAAGAACAAGAACTTACCAACATGCAAATCGATGCGAGATTATCGACATGTTGTAGAGTTCTTGCTACGTGGACTAAGATGATGATAATGTAATAACTGTCGCACAAATGTGAAAGAAGAGAAAATATATCGATTGCCAAGAGACATGTAAATAAACCAAAGATGATCAAGGCATTGCGCATGTTTACAACCGGTGTAAAACGACAACAATACAATGTAAATGTGATTATAGGTGCATAAAATGGGAGACTGACAGAATGTAATCATGACGTAAAACATTCGAAGTTTGTCAATGTTTCGCACAGTTTTCAACTGTTCCTGTGCAAGTGTATTTACAACATGGAGCAAGACAATGCAAATGTGATACAATATTAACTCATCGACGAATACACAGAACTAAGTCATTGATTTAAGGGACCAGCGACGGATGCGTTTTATTGAAATGATATCAGAAGGTATATATACACAAGCACTCTTGGTTGTTTTGCAGCGAACAGCGAAATGTCGTTTTGAATACATACAAACACTATAACAAAATTATAAGAGAGTACTACATGTATATATATATATATACAAAAAAATTTGTGTAGCGCACCTAGTCATTCGGTTGCCTACCTGCGTATTATCGGTCCGCTCCATCAGAACTAATTTGGGGCTACACAATAACAACAAAACATTGAAAAAGCATACATTTACACAGACATACATTTCGACCATCACTTTACAGTAGGCCCATATATTACATAATGTTGCAGCAACAACAGATATATATTCAAGTACAACACTCGGGGAAACATAAACATACTTGATGCATGTTATTCTTTTACTAATTTTGGCCAGTGGGCTGTGGCCATGCTGGGGCATCATGTAATTATTACACAACAAATCATATATGCCATGTTATCGATCATACACACATTTGCATATATATATACGAAGCAAAGAAAATATGTTAAATGTACAATAAGAAAATATATTCTACATAAACAAGATATTTCGAAACACATACACACACAGAGCGGAAATACCAGTCTAAAGGAGGGAAATGTAGGTACATGCAATGTGATATAATGACACTAAATATAACAACAAAACAAAAAATGAAATTGCGGAAGAGATGAATGTAACATCCTCAATTTCTGATAATTAAAAAAGAAAAACAACTAAAAATAAACAATCCAATCATAAATGATAAATAACTGTCATTAGACAATTAAGAAAGAAATTGACCTTTTCAACAAAATCCACGGACAATTTACATCTCATCTTAAGGAAAACAGAATCGGCCAGCATATAAACCTTTATATAAATGCCTAATAGTTCTATTAGATGTAGTTGAGGAAATATATTCCCCTCAAAGAGAAGATCTAACAATCCGTGTTGTATAAACTAAGATAGATAAATGGGGAGGGAGGAAGAAAGTTAAAAAAAAAGAAAAGAGAATAAATAAAAAACAATTTATAGAAAGTCTGTATAATTTACTCAGAAGAAAACATCATCAATTCTTATCTATGTCATTGTTGTTGTTGTTTTTTAGCCCCATGTCAGCCCTCGTCAAGTAAGACCTATGATCAAAGACACTCTAGCCACGACCATCCCATCTTATTGTATATCAGAGACTACAATGTCCAATGTATTCTTCTTTGTTTAAGACAGCAGGGTGTGATTTGAGGGAGATTTGGCTTCTATTTGTAGCAGCTCAAGTGAGCTCATAGAATCTTTCCTTGTTGGATCGGTTCCTATCTATGTTGTTGTGTTCGTGTTTTTTTTAAACCAAATCATACATTAAACAATTATGCCTGATTTAAGTAGATGACGATGATGATTATTACTAAAAGGCAAAGGATATTTATATGCTTATGTTTGCATGTGTATGTTTGTGTTTGAACATTGCAGACTATGTATATGTTTTGCATGTGCACATAAATATTGTTACGCATGTGTACTTACTGATTTTTCGTTGCTATGTTGTACATATTATAACTGCACACATGTACGCACAAGCATACGCATATACATGCACACACAATATCAGATTCAGAGAGTTTTCAAAAGACAAACAAAAGAAGAAAATATATTAAAAGATAAACAGAATGGTGACAAACGTATCAAGTTGATGTTAGGCTGGAATAACTTCGGCTCTCTATGAATCAGAAGGTTCTGCGGAAAGGCCACAGATGTTTATACTATGTCTGGTAATAAACGGAGAGGAGTGGGATGGGGAATTTCGTCCTCTGATTCTGCTTATCATTACTATTATTATTATTATTGTTGTTGTTGTTTTTATTTCTCTCTTTCTCAGTAAGAGTTCAACAAGCATTAAGATTTTTCAAGTCGGAAGGAAAGATCAAAGCCTAAAAAGATCTTTTTTGTCCCAGTCGACTCTTCACACAGGCATGCACTTAGGTTTTATATTTTGCATATTAGGCAAACACAGAACAAAACAAAATAATAAACATAAAAAAAAAGATTAACAAATAAAACAAGCAATTAGGATTAGTTCTTGTTGTTTTCATGTTGTTAACGCATGCATACATACATATACATACACACACATATATATATATACACACACATATATATATATACTTGAGTATAGAAATTTATTTATGTTTAGTATGTTCTCTTTCATTTCTCATTTTGTTATTTTTTCTTTTATTTTCATTTTCTTTGTTTTTGCTTTCAAAGAGATTCCAGGTGGGCCAAGAATATGATTTTCTTTGATGTCTGTTAGTAACTTCTTTTGGCGGGGGAAGGAGGGGTGACACCCTACCTGTGTATGTGTGTGTATATATGTGAATGCAGCTAGCTTCTTTCTTAAACTCAAGCTTCACTGAACAACTGTAGGAGAAATAAGAAGCAAAAGTAAAAAAAAAGAGAGAGAGGGAACTATATACATATTGCCATGGATACCGATATAAGCAATATTTACTTAACTGCAGATAGCAAAGACTATGTGTACATGTTTAAGTGTACGTGCATGTTTTGAACATCTTGCTACCTGCAAGACACATCCCAATCTGGTTGTGTTTACTATGTGTGTTTCGGAGATTAAGAAGTTAACTTCTCAACCAAGAAGTTCCGGGATCGATCCCACTGTGTGGTACCTTGAGCAAGTGTATTCTACCATTCAAATCTTGTGAATGAAACTGAGTAGACGGAAACTGTGTGGAAGTCCGTCAGATGGACTGTAGCGGTAATTCAAAGGCCCGGCTTTGTCACACAGATCATGATGAGTCTGCCTGAAGTTTACATTAACGGTACAAATGTCTGTGGAATACTCAACCACGCACTCTATAATACAATGGGTAGCTAGATATGTCGAATGAACAACTAGAAATCATTCATCGAAACCAGCACGAGATCCATAAACTATAAAAAACAACATTGCCATATCAGCAGTGAATTGGCAGAGTCGTTTAGTGCGTCGGACAGAATGCCTTGCAGTATTCGTTCTGGTTCACTGTGTTCTGAGTTCAACTTCGCCTTTCATTCTTTCGGGGTAGATAAATAAAGTACCAGTCAAGTACTGGGGTTGTTGGCTTTGTGCCTATGTTAGAAACAATTATTTATATTATTATATGAAGGAGGGTGGAGCATTAGATATGGTAGAATGATGATAGGTTTACCTCACACAGCTGAATCTTTTCCTATTTTCTTAGTGAGACACATCACAATATTCCTCAGGATAGTATGATAGTCTTTTGCAGATTTACTGTCCTAGCAGGAGCTCAAGGAAATAATTCATAGAATTACAATAGCAGACATCCAGTTAAGTTCGGCACCTCATTACAAATTAGCCCTGTTCTGTTTTAATATTCTAAAAGAAAGCACTCTTATTTATTATCTTTACATTAAAAAAAGGTTGAGTCACAGATGAACAAGGCAATAGGGTGTTGGACTACTGGCCAAAGAATTGACAATGCATATCCAGTCATAGATGCTGTGCTATATCTACAACCAACACATAACTATTGTTGGCTCAGTCCACCTAACTTTAAAAGGGTACCATAAGTAAGAAACAACTTACCCTAACAGGAAATTAAAAAAAACTGTATAATTAGTGAGTGTTGCATTGTTTTGCAGCAGCTAGTTCAAATCTCATGATGGGTATAACTTTGGGTGGTTTGCCGTAGGTACATTACATGAAGACAAGGACTTTAGTGCTACCCCAATGACCCAGTAAGTTATGGGACCTCCTGCTCCACCTTATTACAGAGGAAATGAAAGAGGGAGGAATTACATTACAGTTATTAGCCTGATCCATTATGGGAGGGTAAAAAAAGTGTAAGTAACATTTCTAGACCGATCTATCAGTTGAAGAATGAAAACTTAGTTGCTAGGAAAGTATTATTTTTTCATTGAAGAAAAATATGAGAACATAACTGTAAGATTCATCCATAGATAAAATTACATACTGATTCATCAATGGAAGAAAAGAAATACTTCACATTTACTAGGCTGATCCATCAATAAAGAAAATAAGAGGCTATATATTTGGTAAGCTGATCCATCAGCAGAAGAAAACTGAAGAAAAGTTTCTCAGCTTTAGTCTACTGAGAAGAACTGAAAATATCGCTGTTAGGCTGATCCAACAGTAAGACAGTTGCTAGACTGATCCACAAGCTGACTGGATATTGAACACCAAACTAATTCAAACGTTAATTAGCAAATTAAATAAAGTTTAGTACTAAACAGTAGGTTACACAAATTATGGTCTATGACTCTAACACTGTATCTACATGCAATGTTATGTAAAAGAAAATATATGCATACATAAAATGTGTCTATATATATATATATATAGTGTAGTCAGATTTCACAAATACATATTTTGTATGTATGTGTACTACAATGCCATTACTACACACTGCCAGTTTCAAACACTTACACGTGTTACTGCGGTCACTGTATTCTTCAGTAGGAGCAGGACAAATAAATATATGATAGCATGTGCTACAGATGATGATAATATATATGAATGTATACACTATATATAAAAAATACAAGTAAACAGAAAGTTATAAAAAAAACATACATATATATATATAAAAGTGTGTGTATGTAGGTATGTATACATGTATGCATATATATAAATATATATACACACACACACACATATATATGTAATAAATCTTACAGATGGTGCATACTAATATATGCAATGCACAAACAAGGCAAAATTGCAGCTAACAAAACAAACACACATTACAATAATTGGTGCTGTAAGCTTATGTTCTCAGGTGCTGAAGCTTAGAAAATCTACCTTAAAACCACTTTGAGGTAGGAAGTCTCAAAGTCACCCTTGACTTGCACTAGACACTTAGCTCGATTCTTCCCACCTCCTTCCCAGGACTGATACCCTCTGAGTAGATTTTTCAGTTTTCTCGCCAAGGCTTACATCCCTCTTGATATACATCGGTAAAATATATACACATGTATATATACTACATGATGGGCTGCCGCACAGTTTCTGTCAACCAAATCCACTCACAAGGCATTGGTCAACCCAAGGCTATGGTAGAAGACAATTTGTACAAGATGCTGTAGTGAGATCGAACCAGGAACCATGTGCTTGTGAAGCGAACTTCTTAACCACAAAGCCATACCTATGCCCAGTAGATATTTAGGGGTATGTTTGTATGAATATATGGTTAGGCTTGTGCCATATATATATATACACACATATATTGTATCAATCGGGATTTGGGTATATGTATGTCACCATCATCATTTTACGACTGTGTTTTCATGCTATTTGTGTGTACTATGTATGTGTGCAAATGTTGCTTTTTCTCTTTCCTTCGTACCCATAACTCAATTAGTTTTTGTGCCTAAACACAAAATAATTTTCTTTTTAGAATATGAATTCTGGCAAGCTGCAAAAATAAGTAAAAAATTTATCACCATAAGTTCTCTAGGAACCTGAAGAAGATTTAGAATCAAATTAATGAAATTACCTTTGAGACGGGGACAAGCTTTTAAGCATTTTATAGACTTTACAGTAGGCACCAATCTCTGCAAGCATTTCTCCATAATAATTTAGTTACATCATTTCAATGAGTAGCGTCAAGTGTTATCTTAGCTGTAAATTGGAACTGGCTTTAATTCCTGGGAATCTCAAAGACAAACAAACATTCCTTTTAATTCAATTTCAACAGCATAATTATATTATTATAAGATATTATTATGGCTATTATCATCATCATCCTCATCATTACTGTTTTCATTGTTATTGCATAGCTAAATTCTTTTTCTTCTTTATTTATTTCAAAGTGGAAGGACTGCAGAATAGCCTAGAGTGGTGTTGAATATTTGTTGCACTGATTGAGCAGACTTATATTCAAAGATGTTTTAGCCATAACCATCCCGTCTTTTATGCAGGCATAGTCCATCTGGAACTACATTATACAATAGGTCCTCTCTTTTTTTAAATGGTAGAGTGTGATATGAGAGAGGTTTGGCTGCTTTCTAGCAGATCGATAGAGCACGTAGAAGTTCACGCATTGGCTTATTTAGACTGAGTACGTGTTGATTATAATTTTCTAGTGTTATAGTACCGGAAATACATCATCAGAGTTCCAAAATATAGGGAGAGGATCACATACAAGTTAAGGTTCCTAGGTGTAAGAAGTAAAAAGGTGTGGTTATGTTATAGAATAGGGTTGGACATGTCATTTAGTACGGAATTTGGATCAAAGGATGTGCAATAA
The DNA here is from genome assembly GCA_027124095.1 of Muusoctopus leioderma. Lineage (NCBI taxonomy): Eukaryota > Metazoa > Mollusca > Cephalopoda > Octopoda > Octopodidae > Muusoctopus > Muusoctopus leioderma. Next base: position 29,272,716 of record JAOPJM010001291.1, read on the forward strand.
GATAATACGAGTATTAAATCATTTGAGACAAGTTGAAAATAAAGAGTTCAGAGAAGCAGAAACTTTTAAGTCTCTATTTATCAGCAGAGACAAAGTGAACCATACTGCTTAATATGGCAAGGACAGAAGACAGAATATTTCTGAACAGAGCGGATGGCTTTTCAATTGATTGCAGCCAAGACTGGAAATAACGCTTACAGAGAATAGTGTTTTTTTGCACACTGAAATTACATTCTGAAGAAAGGGCAATCTAGATTCTGTTTAGTTTAAAGAACATTTTAGCTCTGGAGCTGAAACTTTCTGTTATTTTTAACTCTATTAGAGAAATGCAATTTCCCAGAAAGAGGTCACTCACCTAAGTTGGCCGTAATAGATTCAAGACTAGCTACTGACACAATAACAATCATTTCTCCAGAGAAACATATATTACAAAGCAAATTCATGTCTAGAAAAATGAGATTCACAAGAAATCACTAGCTACTTAGAGAGTAAAGTCTAAGAATAAGGCCCCTTTAACCTGCTATATCTATGTATGAAATTGGAAGTAGCATTAGATTTTTTAAATAATGCTATGTTTCACAAAGCTTTTGATTTTAGCCTTAAGAAAGTGCTCACTCAATTCATAGCAATCTTACATATATTAGAATGGAATCCTGCCTGTCAGAAACTTTCAGAATGAACATGAGGTTAACAAAGTACAACCGTGTGCTCGTTTTTACTCAAATAAAGCCACTTATATTTTTATATACAAGGTTTTCTATACTTGTGAAGGTATCTGCGACAGGAAACGTTTGATAAGACGTATGAGACAATGCATGATTTTGAAAGTTTCTAACTCCAGGAAACGTTTAAGACATACATCATTTTAATTTTTATATAAACCGGATGAAGTAAAATGATTTCAACGTGTAATAAGATGTATTTATAACAACAAAGTAAACTTTATGATATTATTTAAACAGCAGGATTATAAGTGAAACCGTAGGTAGTTTTTGTTAAGTTCGATCATGAATAACCATCTGGTTAAACAACTACAAGCAAAAATGAAGGACTGGAACACAGTTATAACTGATGTATTTCTTTTCTAGTGAAGTATACAAATGGCTGCCACTGTACAGCAATATTTTTAAAATATGCTTTCATACGTTAACACACGAGAATCCATTGGAATTGTCACCTCTCTCTCTATATATATATGTATATATATATATAATATATATATATATATAATATATATATATATATACATACACACACACATGCATATCGTTCATAATTCTAAACGGAGAATTATCAATGAAATAGAAAGTTTAAAAACAGGCAAGGGTCTTGTAAAAAAACTAAAATGAAATTGAAAATAAAAGGGGAACTGGAATTATCGCCCATTAGATTTTGACCCTTAATAGAGAGGTGACGTGTCTGAATATAAACTAGAAAGAAATATGCAGTGAATGACCTTGTACAAGCGTAGGCTAAGAGGCTGATACTATTCTTATCTTGGGGGCATTTGGAGGCGAATGTAGGCTATAAAATGGATCGGGTAAATTTGGTAAAAGACCGCTATCAGTGAAACGAAAATGGCATCAACGAATGACAACTGGCGGAAGCGAGTTGTTTTCTAAGTAAAAATACAAAATTCGGGTTGGGTTCAGCATTTAATAATCGGGAATTAAATGATTGAGTTTTACGGAATTGTGAATAAACAAATGTGGAAAGCATCGTAAGTATTTAATCAATTGTTAAATACACTTTCACAAGCACACGCATACATACGCACATATACACCAATCTGAAGTTCAATAAACGCACAATAGTGTCGCCTGTTGATAAATATACATACATAGAAACATAGAATATTTTACACCCACACACATCTATAAATGACACATAACTTGTGTGTTTGTAAAGTATAAGCTTTCAGCGAAGAAATATTAAATCGAGTTCATAAGTTTTCCTTCAGCTTACACATTACAGACACCTGGGCTCGTCCATGTTTTAATTACATGGCCACGATTTTAACCTTTGTTTCTTCCATCAAACACACCATCGGGTACCAGTATACCTGATATAACAAAAGATTACAACCATCTTCTCCTCGGAGATTGCTCAGTCAATGGATAAAAAAGTCAACAGCCATAGGAAATATCGGTGCACATTCTTAAGAAAGGGACCGAAAATTGTTCACTTCCGGTTTTTTCGAATCACCCAAAATGCTTTGCGTTTTTCAACGGTATTGAATGGGGAAATATTAAAAGTGAAAATCCATCTGACTAGCCTTTTGTTAATTTATGGATCATTTAGTTAATTTTAAATATTCTTCTAATTTTCAATTTAATTTTACTTGCTATGAACATGTGTACATTCACGTGAAATTCTCATTGGTTTGCATAGCACTGAGATTATGAGTAAACATTTTAAGATAGTAGGGCTCGTGGAAACTCTAGGGATAAGGACTTAATGAAAGACAACTGCTTATCGGGGTGTTTTCAGCAGCAGCTTTTTTCTAAATAGACATAACATACGATAATGAAATAAATATTTATAATGTACGAGCCCATAGCCACGCATGCGCACCAGATAATATTTATTTAAGTATACATATATATATATATATTATTATACACACATGTATATATATATATATATATAATGTGTGTGTAATACAAACACATATTTCCCGAACAAGTAGCTTGTGTGTTGCTCCAGCATATCCTTAACCGTGATGGCTAAAACAAACTAAAGAACATGTCTGATCATTTCTGAGTGGTGAAATCATAATTCATAGCTTCATATTGTCAAACATTAGAACACTAGAAGTATCAATATATTTAAATTGACTGCTGTTTTTCTTTACTTCCGGGGTCTATAAAATAAAATACCTGTCGAGTATTGGGTCGATATAATCGACTACATTCCCCTCCTCAACGTGTGCTTATATTAGCAATTATTATTATTAGAGCAGTGGATAGCAGAACCAGTAGAGCACCGAACAGAATGTGTTGCAATGTTTAGTTACGTCCCTTTACAGCCTGGGTTCAAATCCCATTAAGGTCGAATTGACCGTTCAATCTTCTGGGGTTACTACCAATCAAGTATTAGTGTTCAATAATATTACTATACTCCTCCCCTCAAAATTGTCAGTAGATATCAGAATCAGAACAGGTAGAGTGACAGACAAATACCTTCGGGTACTTAGTTATGTCCCTTTACTTTCAAATCTGAGTTCAAATCCCGCCGGGGTTGATTTTGCCTTTCACTCCTTCGATAAAGGATACCAGTAATATTCTGAGATGATTCGATCGACTATAATACCGCCTCTATAAATCTATAGTCTTGGGCTGATGTAATAAATCATTATTGTTATCATTATATAATTTATAAACAACCCAGTTTTCAATATTCGAGCTGCACTACAGTTAGGCCACTTGTCATATATATATATTCTCTAAATATAGCTGAGTTACATGTGTTCGCTTGCTTTCAAAATAAGATTTAGCCTCTTAATTTATATGTACTTCCAGAAACAAAGCTCCTATATAATGCGCAAAAACTATACAAACATAAATACACATACGTAAGAGTGTGTCTGTATGTATGTAATATTTATAATGAATTAATTGATATTTGATATAATAGATAGTTGTGTACACATTAAGAAAATAGTTGACAGTAGATAACAGGCTAATAATAATAAACAGAAGTCGGTAGTTTTTTCGGAGACTAGCTTTTTCGTTCTCTGTTAATCAGCGAAAGACCGAAAAAGTTTATTCCCTCTAATACCTAGTTATCTTTCTCTCTCTCTCACCTGCTACAGGTGTCAGTTACTCTATTACTTACTCAAAGTGCAAAAACGCATCACAGGTAATTCGACCATACCAAGCTAAGATTTACAAGTGTAAACATTTCTGTTATTCAAGCAATTCAGCAGCGATGCAATAATATTAAGAGTGAACTTTCCGATTCAGTTATTATATATATAAGTAAATAAATTAAGTATAATGATGTCATGATAAAAGCATAGGTCAAACGAAAAGAAAGTTCACATCCATACACATGGCAAATATTTTATCTTCTATATATTGATATATGAATAAACATAACAAGCTTAACGATACATTCAAAAATGTGGGCTCGTGTAATTATAAACATAATACTATATATGTATATACGTAATGCGGACTATATTTTTCTTTAATCGTTTGTCCTCTATGTCTATACTTAGTTTTAAAAATACACAAATGTGTTCATTTAACAATTCTAATTTCATCATCATTTAATTTGTTTGTTTTTTAGCCCCAAGTCAGCCTTAATGGAGCAGATCTATGACCAACTCATTTTTTTTTTAGACGGTGGGGTGTGATTTAGCGGAGACTTGGATGCTATTTCTAGCAGTTCGAGTGACTGCGTAGAGAGAGGCTTGTCATCATCTAATTGTTAAAGTTGTATTTAATGGGTTGTATTTTACCGGTGTTAGATTACGTGAACAGAGTGGAGAACAAACCGTAGTTGATTAAAATAAAAGCAAACGAAAGGTAACAGATAATCAGTCGTTTTGAAGTAAACACATTTCAACAAATAACAACAAATCTACGTCCCTTATCAAAGAGCCTACAAGTTGTTTTTACTTTATTTTCAAGTTCATCTTATGACATCTCCAAGTAAAGGACAATGATGTTGTTGTTGTTGTAGATGGTGGTGGTGGTTGTAATGATGATGTGGTGGTTGTGCTGATGGGTAGTGTTTATAATGCTTGATATCGGTGGTGATAGTAGTGAGGGTGGTGATAACGTCGACGAAACAAAAACTTGGTGGTAATCCAGGAATAACAGTCATATATCCCACCTTAACCACTCTAATGAGTTCCATTTGAATATTTAAAGAACAGCGACTTGTAGTCGATCACGGGACGGCAGAAAAAATACAAAACAACTTACCGAAGGTGCTCTCTTGGAGAAAAACTGTTTGTCCATAGTAACAGGTCCAGTGCAATAAAGAAGGTAAAGAGAGGTGTTAGTTAGTCAAAGAACGACTATAGAATCCATTCTGAACGAAACCAAGAGGAGACAGTTGGGTCTTCTCAGCGGTCCTTTTTGGAGGTTGAGAGAGATGCTTCCACTCACTGTACATACTACGATGTCAGCCTCTCAACTTCCGAGCCCCGATCGAACGATG
>JAOPJM010001291.1:29317450-29329295 GCA_027124095.1 Muusoctopus leioderma
CAGGAAGAGCATCCGACCGTCAAAATTCTGCCTCAAAATTCTCTCTCTCCGTCCAACCCATGCTAGCATGGAAAAACAGACGTAAAAAGCGATGATGATATATATGAGAGAGAGAGAGAGAAAGACCACACAACACCAACAGCAGGATATAGGATATATTCTCACAACTTGAGACAAGAATCACATGCTCTACTCTCTTTCAGTTTTTGTATTTCACAAAAGTAATATGGGTACCTTACACTGACTCAAGACCACAAATATTTGTGTAAGGAATACAGCCAACTGAATCAACCAGAGTACATGCCTGGTACTGACACTGATTTTGCCAATGCTAGTGAGATGAAAGGTAAAGTCTACCATGGCAGGATTTGAACACATAACATAGCAGGATTGAGCTAAATACTGTAAATTATCTAGTTTGGCACTTTACTGTTTCTGCCACCGAGCATATGCGGGAGCCTCTGTGCAGTCTCTTGACCTACTAGAAACAGTAGCCAAATCTCCCTCAAATAACACCATACTATCTCAAAAAAGGAAAAACACACTGGATAATGTAGTCCTAGATACACTATGTCGAAATAATAGACAGGATGGTGATGGTGGAAAGTCTTTGATCATAGGTATGCATAGTCAGGACTAAACTGGAGCTAAACAACTTACTCTGTTGACAGAAAAAAAAAAAAAAAAAAAAAAACTAGAACAGAAAGAATGTTCTAGATGTGTTCAACATACATATTTATGTGAGAAACAACGTACATATTTATCTAGAATTTTTCTTCAGCATCAGGTATTTTACTTTCATTTAGAACTTTGAAGCGTTCAATGACATTGACAATGCTGTGTTCACCATGGACCTTGTTATCTCGTGTACGCACATTAGTAGTTTGGTTTTGCACCTCTTTCTCACCAACAACTGAAACAATAATTATTACCAATTAATATTATTTATTATTAAATAATAATTAATCATAACCAAAAATTACAATAAGATTAATACACACACACATACATGCATGCATGTACACATAAAAAATAAGTAAAAAAATACAAAATTTATAATAAAATTAATTTATTCAAAAAGAATGATTAAAATGGGTACTGATTTTGTTGTTTAAATGGGATTTAACAGTGCCCGACATTATGTTAAATTAAATGGATTCAACAGTGTATAATAACAATCATATATTGTTGTATAGCTGATGAACAATGTAAAGGCCTCATTTAAACCTCGAATGATGTTGGAAAATACGAAGCTTAATGCAGAGCTAGGGGTGTAGAGACAAGCTATTCATTATTTTTAATGGGGTTTGGCAAGGTCCAATTGCAGCCATATTTTATACCCATTCTTTCACCCTCATCGCCGATCTTGACAGTCAGGACACTATCACAAAAAGTTCCCTTTGTAGGTAAACACTCTCCCCCACTACCTACACTGTGGGATCCAGCCTCAAACTACCATACCACTGCTAGTTCTCTACCTATATATTCTTAGCTATATTTAATATTTTGCTTGGCTGCTGCTGATGGTCTTTATAGCCACACATCTCTCTCTCTCTCTCTTATTCAACCCCTAGGCAAGAATGGAACACTATCTCGAGTCTATAGAGCCTGACAGTTAGTATACCTGCTCAGCAACCATTAGTCTAGGACAATAAGTTATCTTGGTAAGTAAGCATCACCCTCTCTACTTATGTCCTAGAGACAGACTGCCATTATAAACTCCCTCCTGCTACCTACATTGCAGAGACAACTCTCTATTTTCAGGGCACCCAGCCATAAAAACCATGTAAAAAAATTAATTAAATAAATAAAACGAACAAACGAATGGAGATGTGGACTCTGCAGCACATGGTACCTGTCTATGTGGGTAGTAACTCCAAATAAGAACTGGTACAAAGTAAAGGGGACTCTTTAGTCCTTCTGCAGAAAACCTCTCTAGTGATAAGTGGTACAACAAAATGCAACTAGTCTGTAAAGTGCTCAATGATAGGAAAGATATCCAGCTGTAAAAGCCATCCTCCAAAAAGATACACAACAACCACATAGGCCAGATTTCTCTGTTACTGTGTGTCAGACGATGTAGGAATGCAACAAATGGCAAGACATTGTGTGACCCGTACAATGTATGCTAGCATGGAAAAATTGACATAAACTAATGATGATGATATATAGGTGTGTGATAAGCTGAGTTTAGCAACTCACTATTGCTGTTGTTCTTGATATGTTTGTACCAGCGCTACCAATCATCAGAATCATCTATTTTTACTTTCAAAGCTAATTTTTATATTAATGATACAGACTATGGAGGACTGAAAGGTGAAGACTAGGATACCAGTGGGATTTGAACTGAGGCCAGTAAAATACCAGTTCAGTAAAGTATCCAGTCTGACAATCTACTGTCACAGTTATTTTCCCTGCCCTTTACAGTGAAATGAATTAATGACAGAAATTATAACAGATGTCAAGGTAAACAAACAAAAGTCTCAATGTAGAGACAACTTACACCATCAGATGTGGGTTTTTGAAATCTCTGTGAAAAATGTGTGAAAGGCCCATGTCCTTCAATGGACATATCAATGCTGCTGATGAATATCATAGATTTACTAGGTCAGGTTATGAGACAAATATTAAAAGACAAAAAAGAATGTCCACTTACCAAATATGAAGTTATATTGCGCCAATTGAGCAGTACGGATTTTCTTGTTCATGGTAGTACCAGGATCTAAATCTACATCACAAATGAACCCAGCATCATGTACTTGTTTGCTCACCTGTATGGGATTTAGAGAAAGAAGAAAAAGATATAAATCCACATTTTACATAAACAATAATGATTGTTTTCAAAGACATGAACATTTTCTTTTTTTCCTTTGCCAGAAAGTATTCTCAGGATGAACAGTAAAGCTGACCCTGACAGAATTTGAACTCAGAATAGTTAAGCATCAAACAATCTGTTTTGTCCATCTCCAACTACCCTAACGACAACATAGGAAAAATGAGTTCTTATACAGACATAAAAACATTGGGCAAGTAGAGTTTAGTGTTTAGTCCAGAAACACAACACACCTGAAGTGCAATGTAAACTCATCACCTAAAAGTAATACCAAGTGAGGCTGAGAATTGACCAGTCTAGCGTATGACTGGTACTTACTTTAACAACACAGAGAGGATGAAAAGTCACATATAATTCCTGCGAGATTTCAACTCAGCAGAGTGAAGTAATAAAGTCATCATCATCATCGTTTTCCTTCCATGTTTCCATGCTAGAATGGGTTGGACGGAGATTTCTTGAGGCAGCATTTTACGGTCGGATGCCCTTCCCGTCACCAACCATACTGATTAAGTATGGGAATCCTACAACTGAACTACCGAACGGCCAGGCATTTTGTTATTTGGAGACGTAAACAAACTCACTGGCCGCTCGATAAACGTTCAGCGGTGACAAGCACACACACACATACATATATATACATATACGACAGGCTTCTTACAGTGTCTGTTAACCAATTCCACTCACAAGGCATTGGTTGGCCCAAGGCTATAGTAGAAGACACTTGCCCAAGGTTCCATGCAGTGGGACTGAACCCGAAACCACGTAGTTGCGAAGTGAACTTCTTAACCACGCAGCCATGTAGATACCCTAAATCATCAAGTATGGCTTGCTTACAACTGAGCTAAGTCCCACAAGTCCAGCAACATGTACCATCTGAATCACAATAAATATTTTCAAAAAGCTTGTTCCAAACTTCTTTCCTTTAATGCAAGATTTACAGATACAGTAGCTAGATGCAGTGGCTTTTTTACATGTACTTTTACAGTTGCCTGCTAAAAAGGATTGGCTTTCACACTGATCTTAAGTCAATACTTTTTGTAGATGCCTCAAAAGCTGAAGGTTTCTTGATGGATATTCACTTTAGCAGTTGACATATAGATTATTCTTGATTATCCATAAACAACACACAATAACAAAAGGTCAGGTCTGCACTGGTAAACCTTTTGCAGCACTAGGTTTGTTGGGAGGAATTAGTCAAATATAGATTTCCAACAGGTCAGAGCACCATAAACATAGAAAAGAGGATGTCGTTATACATATTATTTTATTCACAGTTTATGTTGACTTACCCTTTGACCAATAACATGAGAGTGACTTTGCAATATACCTATAAAGATATATTTTGGTATCCATTTGTGAGAGTGAGTGGAGAAAGAGAGAGGGGACTAAGAAGAAAGATTGATCGAGTCAAAATAAGTTATTTTTTCATATCTCTAATAAGATAAATCAGGACTACATGAAGATACAATTGGGGAGAATAGGACAATCTTCTGGTTACTTTAACCCTTAACATCCTGTAAGCCACGGTTCCACACGATACCACATCATCAAATTGACATGAATTATTGAACTATATATATATATATATATATGGTGAAAGTGAAATATGTTTTGTGTGAAAACACCTCAAGCACCTGTGTCTCTAAACTGTAAAATTTCATAATAAATAAGCTCCAAAAAACCCATTTTAAGGTATTTTTTGCTCAATCATTACAGGACTTGGAAAAGTTTTAACAGGATGTTAAGAGTTAAGAAAAACTATACTTACTAGTTGAGCATAATCATCAAATGGAGAAGCAACAGGAACAACAATAGATTGTCGTGGAGAGATCCAGAAAGGCCTAGAAATAGAGAAATATAACTATAGCACTGTCTTATTTAGTTCTCATTAACTTGACCTTAAAACAATTCAGAGATTGAAAACTGAATGGTAATTAAGATAATATACACATTATATATATATATATATATATATATATTCCCATACTTAAAATCAGTATGGTTGGTGACAGGAATAGCATCCGACCGTAAAAATGCTGCCTCAAGAAATCTCCATCCAACCCAAGCTAGCATGGAAACACAGGCGTAAAATGATGATGATGATGATATATATATATCATCATCATCATCATCATCATTTTATGTCTGCTTTCCATGCTAGCATGGGTTGGATGGGTGACTTCGGTTTGAGTCAGTTCTTATTTGGAGTCACCACTCTCTCATATACATATTCATATATTCAAATTATAGATAACCATAAAAAACTAGCCAAACAAACAAAAATAGAATCCATATTTCTCTGAATATATATTAGGAGAGCAAGACATAGACTCTGTGTGTTCATAACCATTTCTCTTGTATTTCTTCCTAATCATAAAAAATAAAGAATCAATCTGGTTTCAGTCCCATCTGATAAATAGGTAAGTAGTTCTTTGAGGGATTGTTTAAAGTTTGTGCTGAAATTGGTAAAGTTGCATCCAAGAATCCTAGGAGATTTATATCCTCTTCATTCCTTGCACACTGGTCATAGTGTCAATGTATATTACTGTGTATCTGTCCTGCTGTTTCTCAACATCACTATTAAAATCATCTGCTACAACTAAAATATCCCTGTGATCCTTGTAAAGTTGATCTAACAGTTCATCTGACAATCCTCTTTGTGGTGTGTATTTAGAGATTAATGATGAAGATGATTGGCAGTCATATTCTTTACCAATAGTCTCAACATTATAATTTTGTCACTCACCCTAATTATTTATTCCCTTTCCTTTTAAGAATCTGTTACAAAATCATTATCAATACAACAGAGCTCACATTCTATGCTCTTTCATAATGATACATCTCTCCACCTCACTTCCAGGACACATCAAGTTGCCAACAATGACATTTTTATCTACAACTACCCACTAAAGTTCTATCTCTCATTGTATTTATATTAACCCTAAATATCATGAAACTAATTAACAGAAATGAAGCAGGATGGTGAGATTGCTTCCTGATAATCTAGAAGTGTTCCTAGCTAATAATTCTCTTACTTTGTACAGCACCAGCACATGTACTAGCATTGTTAACACAGCTGGAAATAATTAGATTTTTCTATATTGCACAAAAATTATGTATAGATATATAGATTCGTATAGTGTTCTCAGAGCCTATACACTAACTGTGTTGTTTCCTAGAAATAAATCAATGTTTAGAAATAAAATATATACCATAGCATCGAACAGAAAATTGAAAATAAAACGAAAAAAATTGAATATATGAAATTAAAAATAAATGCTTTCTTACTTTAATTTTTAACTACTTATTAGAAATAAATTGTTAAAAATACATGTATTTTATACAATGATATTAAACTGAATTGAATAATATACTTAAAAAATACTAGAGATTTATATTTCAAAATTAAAAAAGAAAATATCAAAGAAAATATTTGGTGCTTACCATTTACCGGCATAGTTTTCACACAGGACAGCAATCATTCTCTCAACTGAGCCAAGAACAGCACGATGAATAATTACAGGTGTTTTCTTATCACCACCTTCTCCACTGGAAGATGATCAGAAGAGATGAGAGGATACAACATTGATTGTTAAAAACTGGACCTCATCAAACAAGATGACTGTTATAAACTAGTATCTAAATCCCTACCATTAACACCACCATTACTAGCTTCATTGCCACTATTACTATTATTACTTCCACCACTAACAGAACAATGACTACCACCACATTTTGTAGTTTTATATCAACCATTTTATGTAGCATGCATGGATTATACAAAATATCCTCATAACCACATGGTTCTGGGATCTATCCTACTGTGTGATACCTTGGGCAAGTGTCTTCTACTATAGCCTCAGGCTGAGCAATGCCTTGTGAGTGAATTGGTAGACAGAAACTGAGTGGAGACCCATCATATGTATATATATATATATATATATATAATTTGTGTGTGTGTGTTTGTCTCCACAAAGTCTTCATTGTTGACACTACTAAGGCTATCGGTGCACACTGTTTATGTCCTGCAGCTTAAGCAGCTCAACGGGTGAAGATTGGTGGAAAAACTACCTTACTTAAAAAAAATAAATAAATAAGGGTTAGCAACAGGAAGGGCATCTGGCTGTAGAATACTGCTCCAAAAAAATCTCGTCCAACCCATGTCAGCATGGAAACGTGGACATAAAAGCGATGATGGTGAGTAATTTATAACTAGACACTCTCCCATCTGCTAACCACTAAGTGCTCTAGAACAGGAGTAAAAATTGAACTCTCATGACCATATGGTCAGTAGTGTAGCATCTTAACTTCACAACCAGTGCTTCAAAGAATAAAACTAATTTAGAGTCTTGGACATGACAACCTCTCTAGTGTTGGTGCCACGATAAATGCATCCGGTACACTCTGTAAAGTGGTTGGTGATAAGAAGGGCATCCAGCCATAGAAACCAAGAAAAACGAAACATGTGTGTGAGGCGTGGTCCCCCGACCCGTCTAGGTGAGTGGTGACTCCATTCAGAATCAACGCGGGCCGAAATCACCCGTCCAACCCATACCAGCATGGAAAACGGATGTAAAATGATGATGATGAAATTTGAGGAACAATCAAGGGTGAGTGGAAGAGCTTTGGAAGAAACAGTGCAAAGAACAAAGCTTACCTGATGTAAGAGAGGTTAAATCGAAGAGGTAACTGAAAGTCAAGTTGGATGGTGGCACACTGATGCGGCCGTTGTAACGCATCCAGGATTGTGATATCAATCTACAATACAGGATATAACAGTAATATTAGATAAAGAATGAGAAACATTGTACTAGCAATTTATAGTAATTAATACTACATTAATATTAGTTTTGAAGTAAGAAACAATGTGTTAGCAATATAGAATACTTGATCTTGCCATAATATTTATTTTATGAGTGAGAAAAACTGTGATATCAAGCTAAAATATAGAATATCATGTTGTTACTTAAGCTAGCACAACTAATATTTTATTAATTATAAAAAAAATATTCTGTAGTAGCTGGTTCCTTACTTTTGGTCCATAAAAAGCACCATCTCCAGGATCAATTTTCCAGTCAAAGTCAAAACTATCAAGGCATTCACTTAATTGCTTGGAGAGAAAAAAGTAAAGGAAAAAACAACAAATCAAAACTTTATACAAGACACACGTTGATGAATTAAACAACATATGAACTGAATAGCAACTGGCACACAATTTTTTTTTAATTATTCAAAATTAAGGAGCCTCTAATATACTATATATATAATATATATAACTAGCTAACATACCATATACAATTACAAGAAGAGACCATATACACTTACACAGAATTAAGGGCTATTGAATATCCCATGTGGTGATTTAGAATTAAGGGTCATTTAGAACACATTATATATAGTTTCTAGAATGAAGTATCAATTTGTATGACATTCCATATAATCACTCAGAATCCAGGAGCATTTATTACTACTACTACTACTACGTTGTCGTTTTACATCTGCTTTTCCATGTTGGCATGAGTTGGATGGGTTGTTACAGTCTGATTCAGTCGTATTTGAAGTTACTACTCTTCTAGATGCCTCACTTGTACATTACATTTTTTGCATGGTTTCTATAGCTGGGTGCTCTTCCTATCACCATCCAGAGTGTATATTGGGTACATTTTATCGTAGAACCATCACTAAAGAGGTTGTTTTTTCCCTGGCAAGACTAGAGTCCTCTCTACCCTATGTTGTCTCCTTTTGTTCGTTCACCGGCACCAGAGACTATAGAAGGACCCCTCTTCCCTGTATTGTCATCATTTGTTCGTTCCTTTCTTTCCTACACTACTGGGTAGGAAGAGAGCCAGAGCAAGAGAGTAGTAATAGAAGAGAGAGAAATGATATGCACTTATATGATGGTTGTTGGATGGCTGAGAAAGAGATAGAAGAGGAAGTGATGGGAGAGAACCAGAAGAGAGAATGATAGAGAAAACCAGAGTGATAGGAGTAAGAGGGTGATAGAAGAGAGAATAATTGAAGAAAGAGAGATATGGCCACATGATGGCTGTTGGTAAAGAGATTGGATAGAAACAGTATGAGTGAGAGAGATTTAAGTGTAAATAAGGGGTGTATACATAATTCACTTGAACTGTTAATATAATCAATAAATTTTGGCTTTGAAAAATTCCCAGTGCCGAGCCACACTATTATTAATACTTAATTACCTAGGACAATTAACCTAACTTAAGGAGATGGATGTAGCTGGAATACTAAGTTATAGTGTTATTAGCCTCTTGAACACCATGTCCTTTGTGATATGTTATATGGAGGATGGGAATTGTAACTCTCCTGTTTCCTGAGGTGCAGTTTCTTCACTTAGGATCTTTCTTTACTAAGTATAGTTGCAGGGCCTAGTACTGTCCAACATTGTTGGCATTACAATATATTCTTTAAGTGTTTTTAGTTAGTGGAATGCTGCCATACTGGGGCACTGCTTTCAAGGGTTTTAGTCACTTACATTGACTCTAGTACTTAGACTGATACTAATTTTATCAAACCTTATTTATTGAATGGTTTCAGTTTTACAAGAGTTATATTCTTTTATTTTACACCAATTTACACCAGTAGACACACACACATATTTTAAGTCTCAGCTTTAATATATAATATATATATTTGAAAGAGATTCTTTCAAAAATTAAAAATTATTAATTATATGAAAAAATCTTTAAAAAACAGATTAAGACTGACCTGATGGAAGAGAGTTTTTTTTTGTGTAAATGCTTTTGCTGTAGACAGCTTTTCAAAAACACATGGTACCCCGTAAAGTAATAATTGTGTTGGGTAGTGGTTGTCACTATTTCCTGTTTAGTTTCGGATTAAATATCTTTATGAAATATTCTTCCTTTGTCTTTCGTAATTGTTCATTTTCTTCCTTTATTTTGAAAAAAAAGAATATTTTGAATTTCCCATTCACACAAATGTCTAAATGTTTACTACATGGAACATTCCTAACAGATGGATCCTTGATCTGTTGCTTGTGAACCCTGACTCGATCCATTAATTTTGTCCCTGTTTGGCCAATATAATTCTCATCGCATTGTGGACATGTAATGCAGTAGATAAGAATTTTTGTTTTGCAATTCAAGTTTGCATTAATCTTAAAATCTTTCCCATTCTTGAACTTTTTGATTTTGCCCTTTTCAATCAAATCGCATATCTCGCAACGAGGGTCTTCACATTTTGTTACCTTTAGTGTTTCTTCTTCCAAAGTGTATTTCGCCTCTGTTCATAGTCTTTTAAGATTTGGCGGCTGTCTTCGACTGTTAATAATCTGACTCTTTAATCGTTCTACTCATATTTGGGGACTGGTGTAGAATTGGAAGGTATCGTTTGGCCGAATGTAAGATGCTGTGGTTTCTGGGTCTGTGGGTGACTACAAATGGAATATTTCTGTTTGCGTCTTCCTCCCCATTTTGAGAGTTTGTTCGTAAGACAGGGATTGGAATTTGTTTTGCCTTTATTAAATTTTTAAGATATTTCTCTCTCCGGAGGAATATTTTTAGTTATTCTAATCATCTCTGTCGTCTAGTTTGTCCCTATTGCACATATGCGTCTTGCCATATTAAATGGGAT
This sequence comes from Muusoctopus leioderma, assembly GCA_027124095.1. Taxonomy (NCBI): domain Eukaryota; kingdom Metazoa; phylum Mollusca; class Cephalopoda; order Octopoda; family Octopodidae; genus Muusoctopus; species Muusoctopus leioderma. The sequence continues at coordinate 29,327,901 of JAOPJM010001291.1, forward strand.
ATTTCTTTTAGTATGGCAAGATCTAAAGTCTAAGTATTGGTGTGTGTCCGTGTCTTTGCAGTAGAGATCAGTTGTAATAGTCCCATTTTCTTTAACTATCAAAATGTCCATAAATTGAAGTTCCCTTTCATTCATTTCCATTGTGAATTTGACCAATTCATGAATGTTATTGATTAATTTATGAAATCTTGTGAGGTCTTCCTTACTTTTGTCCAAAATATGAAGCAGTCATCCAGGAATCGTTTCCTTACAAATGTAAGGAAGACCTTACAAGATTTCATAAATTAATCAATTGATAATATGTTTGCTCTATCAGCGTTCATCTGGGGCTAAAGAACAACAATAACAACATTACCATTGTCCTCCTCTCCTCACTCACAGATGAAGTGCAAGGCCCGAAATTGCAGACATTACACTCTTTAAAACAAATGAACTCTCCTATTAAACTCTCTTGTTAATAACTTATGAGCTTTCTTAAATTCAGGAACACGAATCAGAGTATTTAATGGGCCAATAAAATACTTCCTCGATAAATTTCTGAGATTGCATGTCTTAAGTTCCAAAACGGGGAACGATACGCAAACAAAAACCCCGCATGACAGGTGCATATGAAATATTTAGTTCTATATGGTTCGGTCATAATATGTTGAATGCAACTTTAGGTTATAAAGTCCACAAATTTCAACCGAACGATAAACAGAGTTCGACAATATTGGAGCTCATGCACTCCTAACAAACATTAATGACAAACATGAAAACAAATCATTTCAATCGGGAATCCTGAACTGGATTTCCCAAAACATTTACCCTGCAGAAGCTCATCATAGATTATGATTTTGATTTAAGCAAAGTATATGATTTAAGTAAAGCAGCCAGGAGTAAGAGAGTTATTAAATTTTATACATATTCACAGAGGCGCAATCTGTGTTTAACCTTAGGTTCAAATCTTGCAAACATGAGGAAAGTTTCGTACCAAGACTTCGACTCCGTAAATGATTACCGACAGATATCTGCATAAATAGTATGGTGCACGAAATAGGCTACGAAATAGGCAGAAGACAAAGAGTTTAACCCTTTCGGTACGCAAAACAATGTGTATACCCCGGAAGCCAATCGAAACAACACAAATGTTCAAATATGCGTGAAAAAAAGAACATATATACCATCTTTTCCATGTAAGAAGGGCATATTTCATATACACACCGTTATTCGCTTATTGACGACTATCGGAACTCAATTGGGCGCAGAATCGCTTATTGACGACTCCCGGCTGCGAAATTTTTTTTCCCAAACAGGTTTGCAGATTACAGAAAACCTACCTCCTGATTGGTTGCATCATACGCATCATGAATATTCATGAGCTGCATGAAATAGCAAGTTAGGTTTAAATATATT
>JAOPJM010001291.1:29396715-29404215 GCA_027124095.1 Muusoctopus leioderma
CTTGATTATTTACAAACTTAATTGAAAAATTGTAGGCTGTGTATTTCATTAGAAATACGGTAACAAAAGGGTTAAAAATAGATGGGTCGCTGCTTTTGGGAGTATTAATTCATATGGTATCATTTAATATTCTTAGAAAATTATTCTTCAATAGACAATAGATTTTTTTTGTCTAGACTAGTTCTAGAAACAGATGGGAGTGTGTATGAACTATTGGCACAGAATAGGCTTGAAAAGTATCTTATATAATTCATGGACATATCCTGAAATTTGGTTCTGGAATGTATCCATAATAGAAGCAGACCAAAAGAGACTCGAAAAGAAGTAGTTAGGCCAAGAGAATAGGGTTTCACAGAAGAGATAACAAAGGATTGAGATTCATGGGGAGATCCTGTATTGCACTCCTATTTGACTAGTGCCAACTTGGGAAATAAAACCAATGGGGATGGTTGTAATGATGATAGTTGTTATTGTCATAGTGATGGTGGGTAGTTGTTATGATCATCATCATCATTGTGATCTTCAGTGTTGTGGAGTAGGTACACAAAACTTTCAACTCCGACTCTGACTCATATATTTGTAATTAGACTAATTATATATTTCTTATATTGAATGAAAGCACACAACATACATAGCCAATGTGAACATCAGGCTACTTTTTAGCACCCTAACCTGTTCAAGTTTCGGTTTAAAGGCTATAGCTATGCCATTACAAAATTTAAAAAAAAAAGTATATAAAAGAAATAAACTATACAAATAGTATAAAAGAAAATCAGGAACATTTTTGTTTATCAGTCAAAAATCTAGAGTACATCTCTCTTACTACAAAGAATTCAAAGTTAAAACTAAAAAATTTAACACCTAAAACAACTTAACAAATGACCATTTTAAAAGAAATAACCTCAATTAGACACATAACCCTTCCTTTTCGAGATTAAAATATTGTTTGAATATAAAATTTAAGTGAATGTAACATGAAATATTAGGTTAAATGAAATAAAAAATTATATTGTAAAAGATTGGAAAGTTTATCTCTACAAAATTTATTAAAGAAACATTGTATCTATAGAATAGGGATAAAATCCAAATCCAAAATTTACTAGCATCTTGTTCTTAGAAACAGAATTGCTTCTACCAGATCCTCTTTCATAGAAGCCCTTAACTTTTTCGTTACCATATTTCTAATGAGATACACTACCTATAATTTTCAATTAATTTTGAAAATAATAAAGAATTTGGAGGGATTTAGTAAAATAATTAACTTTCTTGTTATTATGTTGGTGTTTGGAACGTAACTTAACAAAAAGTTCTTACATAAAATTATAATGGAAGGTTTAAATTTAAATATGAACACTTGAAAACAAATAGGTTTTACATAGAACCAGGGATGGTTCCAGCTGGGTTGGTTCCAGGTTGGTTGGTATCAAAAGGGTTAATGGGTTCGTGTCTTTCTTCTTTTTTATGGCTTGGTCAGAGGAGGAAAGACAGCACTCATTACCTTATTGCAGGACCTTCAAGACTGGTTGGGGGTGGGGGTGGGACAGAGAGGAATAAACCACAGCTCAAGGGTTATCCTAAAATTAGAAACTCTGCTAAACGTACCCAAGGGCCATGTAGTAGTGTTAAACCTGGTGATGGATTGAGTCTACCACCCAAAACCTAAGATATTTCAACTACGTTATTTAAAACATCCAACTTTATTGAAGGTTATATATATATATCATCATCATCATCATCATCGTTTTACGTCCGTGTGTATATATATATATATAAAATCTATTTAGTCTGATCCAGTCTCCAGTGTTTCTTCAACATGTCTTATTATATACTCTACTATGGTATTGAGTATTTTTTCTCCAGTTCGTTACTTTTAATGGATATATATATATATATATGTATGCATGTGTTTATATTTACCTTCAATTTCCATTTAAAATGAGTGATATAATTCAAATAATATTTAAAAAATGCATCTATTAACATTTCATCACGTACCAATCAATTTATAAGTGACATACTCCACTTTCTTTACTGAGCTTGAGAAAGATTAGAAAAAAAAAATTGCCATTATCATCATCATCGTTTTTATGTCTGATTATTCCATGCTGGCAAGGGTTGGACAAGATTTTATTGGAGCAGTATTATACGGCCGGATGCCCTTCCTGTCGCAAACCCTTTACTTTTAAGTAACGTAGTTTTTCCACCAAACATTCACCTGTTGAACTACTAAAGATGCGGGCACTTTTTTTATGTGGAACGTAAACAACGTACACAGGCAGCCTAAACAGAGTCAACAATGAAGACTTTGTGGAGACAAACATACGCACGCACACATATATATATATATGTGTATATACATATAACATGTATATATATATATACACACACACACATATGACAGGCTTCCATTCAGTTTCTGTCTACCAGGCTATAGTAGAAGACACTTGCCCAAGGTGCCCCGCATTGGGATAGAACCCAGAACCACGTGGTTACGAAGCGAACTTCTTAATCATATAGCCATGTCCACGCCTTTCTATTTATTTTTTATGATAAAAAAAAAAAGAAGAAATTGACATACCTCCATTGATAAAAATGTCAAAATACGACAAATAATAACTTTATTTTATACAGTGAAAATACTAATAATAATGAAAATCTTACCCCACAATGAGTCCAACCACATTGTAGGCGCTCAGGTAAATCTGGAATTAAGTTACAGCTCTGGCCATCTAGTGTGCATGCATGTAATTCAAGGTTTTTCACTAACATGCTGCCAATACATTTAATCTTTGTGTGGAATGCATGAAAGAAAACATGTCGTGTATAGTCTGATATGTGTCCAATAACAGCAACATCACAGTTTCGCCATTTACAGTTGAAGCAGCCAAGAACTAGAAACAAAGAACACAGAAAAAGAAATTTATTTACATCAATACATAAAAAAATCTTTAATAAGAACGAAAGCATGCCATTCTGTTTAGTCCATGCTGACTTAATTTGTTCTCCTTCAGTTATTTCTCTTACCTTTAAACCTTCTCCTTAGCCACACTCTCTTAAGTCAGACTAAACTACTTTCTCCATGATGACAGCTGCCATTTCACACAATTTCTTCTGTTTCCTCATTGATTTAACACTCAGTTTTTCATACTGGGTAAGAGATGAGTTACCACAGAAGTATATCATTATCATCGTTTTTCCATCCATTTTTCCATGCTAGCATGGGTTGGATGGAGATTTCTTGAGGCAGCATTTTACAGTCAGATGCCCTTCCAGTCACCAACCATACTGATTTAAGTATATATATATATATATATAATGTAATAAATTCTGGATCATCTCATTCATCCTAGGTGACTTAATCAGTGTTGGTGGTAGTGAAAGTAAAGTATACAGGGAGTTGCTGTTATTGTTTAGCCCCAGGTCAGCCATGATTGAGCTGACCCATAATCAAATGTATTCCAGCCATGACCATCCCATCTTTTTCCTATGTGTAAGGAACCCAGGACCACATTATTCAATGTGTGCTTTTTTAAAGATGGTAGGGTATGTTTTAAGGGAGATTTGACTGCTATTTGTAGCATGTCCAGTGACCACATAAAGGCTCCCCTCGTTGGCTCATATACAGGGAGTTGTTATCTGTTGGTAACGAACAATTTCTCTCAAGGGCAGACTGAATCAAGTGTAAGAAGTGTGATTGCTGTATAATTAGTGAGACATGGGTGTTGAATGTTAAAGATATCTGAAGGCTGGAGAGAAATGAGTTGAATAGAATCTGTTGGTTGTAGGACATTAACTGGCATGAAAGGTGGATTTTAAGTGAGCTGAGAATGGATAGACATTAAAGAAATCAGCCAATGTGTACAGGGGAGGCAATTCTGCTAGTATGGACATGAGATGTGAATGGACAATACTTGCTGGATGAAAAGTAGTGTGTTGATAGTGGAAGTTTCTGAAGGAGGACCTTGGAAAGTAGTAGTGAGGTCATATCTGGGAAGTAGTAGTGAGGACATATCTCAAGATGTTAGGTCTCAAAGAGAGTAATGGAAATGGGTTTTAGGAACTAGGAGTATGCTAAAGCCCGTGAGGCCGAAGTTGGGAAGGAGAGGGAGTAGACATTATAAGCCTCTATAATTGGACATAAACTGGAAACTGAGAGGTAGTGGGACGCCGTCCATCCACGTACCCCACCCCATTTCCATCACTGCTCACAGATGAGATGATGCAGAATTCAATGCATTAGTAATACTTTAAACAGTATTCCAAAACTTTAACAGTATGGTTGGTGACAGGAAGGGCATCCGACCGTAAAATGCTGCCTCAAGAAATCTCCGACCAACCCATGCTAGCATGGAAAAACGGACGTAAAAACGACCATGATGATGATGTGTGTGTGTATACATACACACACACAAACATATATATATATATATATATACACACATGTGTGTATGTGTTGTGTTTATGAGTGTAAACACTAAAGTGCTCAATACACACTGTAGTAGAATGCGTAGAGTCCTTTATCTCCTTCCACATACACACAGAGGTTATGTGCCTTCTGTAAGATGGACATGAGCTGCCCATTACGGTTTGTTTTCAGAGCAACACAAACATTTAGCTTGTGCTGCATTGTCGAAATAACAGAAATGTGTAGCTAATAAACCATTGTTAAAGTAACATGACACGCCCCTTATGATCTACTGCTATAGCAGCATGTGCAGTGCTCTCAGCATGCTGACAGGATGAGATGTTTGGAATGCATATTTAATAACTATTTAATAGCATCTCTTGAATGCAGATTGCTGCACTAATGCATTAAGGATCTATTGCAGAGAGTTAGAGGCCAGCATACTAAGCAGTATAAAATGTAAGAAATGAAACCTGGTCCACTTTATTTTTTTATAAAATAATAAAACAAGTAAATAAAAACAAAACAGCCCCGAAAAATGATACATGCAAAGCAGATGTAAATTTAAAAGGTAAGATGAAGTAACATATTCTCTGGCTGCTGGTTTAAGGTGTTGGATTATTGAGCCAAATGAGATGAGTTCAAACCCAATGCCAGATATTATGTAGTAGATGCTACTTAGAAGTCTACATCCATCTATAAGTACCATTCACTGACAATAGGTCAAAATATTAAAGTTAGGTATGTCATCTGATTTAACATATATATCCAGAACCTCTATATGTCTCGTGTGAGACCATGAATCTGCACCTGGAAAGTTCCTCTCCAAGGCACAAGCCTGGTCTTTATTTTTTATGGAAGACCAGCAATTGCCCCTGCATGAAAATTTCCCCTTTCTACACCACTGATGTTCTCCAAGGAAAAAAACAAGGGCCGATACAGCTTGGGACCAGTGTCCTTGCAGGCATTGATATCAGATCACAATGAATCAGAGCAGATACCACAAGGCATCTCGTCTGATATTTTATCATTTCCACCAATCCACTGCCCTAGACTGGTACTTTATTTTATCAACCCCAAAAAGATGAAAGGCAAAGTTGACCCTTATGGGATTTGAACTCAGAGAGATGGAACAAACACCGCAAGGCATTCTATCCTATGCTTTAATGACTCTGCTAATTCACCAGCTTTTGATTTAACAAGGCGATTGGTCCATTACCCTGAAATAGTACACACTAGAACTAGTCCCCATTATTGTTAAACTCATCAATCTTTCTCTATGGGAATATATCAGATCCAACAAGAGAGCTTCTATCTGGTCGCTTGACCAGCTAGAAATAGCAGCAAATCTCAAATCACACCCATTAACCTAAAACAGAGAAACACATTAGTTAATATAACCCAAAATACCACTAAAAATACAAAATACAATCAGGGCTGACTTGACGAACAACATCAACCCCAATCTATTGGTACACACAACTGTTTGTTTCATACCCAAGTCCGGAAACCTCTCTGATCCTGCCAACTACCGTTTTCATTTTCAACATCTCAAATGTGATGGAAACAATTGATAGCAACCATCTCTTTTATCACCTTCAATCTTTTTCCCTTATCAGTGGCCATGAAAGTTTCTGTAATACCAGAATTCTCTTGCTATTAAAAATTTCAGCAAAAGCAATCTTGTCTTTGCCATCAGCAAAGCCTTTGGCAGTATCTGACATGAGAATCTCCTAATTAAGTAACTACCAACGGGTTCCATCTATCTCACATGTTTCAGACTGCTCAGTCATAGTGTGCATTGATGTGGTTCTCTCCAACCCAAATTCTATCAACTCAGGTGTACCTTAGAGTTTGGTTATGTCTTCCAGATTCTTCGTTCTCTACACTAGAAACCTGCTTACTTCTAACAACACAGATTCCTATACAGATGATACCACCCTTCACCCCTCCTTAACCTACATTCAGACACCTTTGACAGTATTCCTCCAAATGGTCAGCTAGCACATTGGCAAAGAGACAATCACTAATATGCTACAAAGGTGTGCTGTTTCTTCTCTCTGTCTGTTATATTGCTACTACAACAGCTTCCACTACTCTGAACTAGAAAGCTATGAACCATCTCTGTCCAAGCCCATCTGAACAGTAGCCATTTGGAACACCTAGAGATATGATGTAGAATTATGTGGTATGGCTTGGAATGACAAAGAATGGTGGGTGTTAAGTATATCATGGCTTGGTGTAAAACAGAATGAAATCATAGTCAGAAATTTTAGAATAAAATTATTGTTGTCATGTGTGAAGTATGTAATGTATGAGGTAGACTGGTACTGTAAGACACAATAAGGTGTGCTCTGTAATTATATAGAGTGATGTGGTATATTACTGTGTAATGTGGGGAAATATGATGTAGCATTTAAATGATCAGATTTAGTATTGCATATTTTAGTGCAGGTGCTATGCGATATTGTAGATAATGTAGACCAGTATGTAGTACTATAGTATTATACTACCGTGTAGAATGGTATACCATGGTTAACAAATAGTGTCTAATGGCATCATGCTTTGGTAACATACAAGATTTAATTACCTAATTTAATATCAAGGTGAATTATTAATTCATAATTACTGAAAATTAAAATTAAAATTTGTCTACATAATATAGAGTGAGAGAAGAAAAAGAAGGATGAAGAGAAAGAATGACAGAAAAGGAAAGAGAGAGGAGTGGGGGAGGGGTAATCTAGGAAGTTGAAAGGTCAAAAGGCAATGTTTCCTGATTAGTTTTTTTTTTGCCCTATAGCTTCATAGGAAGCATGACCTTCCACCTTTAAAGTATCTCAAATAATAACAAGCACTAGCAGTAACAATTTCTAGTAATAGTAGGATGGGATTAAAAAAAAAAAATTGTTAAATTAATTCTGAAATTCTATTCAGTTTTTCTCATATTTTCTATAAATTTGAGACCTTAAACCTATATAAGAATTCCTTATTTACAGGATAAGCATTGAGTTAAGAACCTCACCCCCATGTACCCAAGTCTATGTAACATTTATGTTGCTAATATTCTTGACATTTATGTTTCTAGGCCCTTGACA
>JAOPJM010001291.1:29442194-29458527 GCA_027124095.1 Muusoctopus leioderma
ATATATAGACTAGACTCGTCACACCATTGTTTTCTGCCAGTGAAGATCTAACACCTTATTTCATATAGAGGAACGCTGTAGAGTAGAAGTTTCTCGCAATCAAAGTCCACAAATTGCTTTCAAATCCCAGATAAAGCAATTCTAGTTTACTCCCATGTAACACTATCTCATTTCTTTTCCCTCATAAATGAGAGCCCTTGTTGTACTTATGGACTAAATCAATATTGTAATCTACATATATAATTGTTTCTGCTATAGGCACACGGCCAACAACCCCAGTATTTGACTGGGGATGAAAGGCAAAGTTGACCTCAGCAGGATTTGAACTCAGAGCGCAGTGAGCCAGAATGAATACTGCAAGACATTTTGTCCAACACACTAACAACTCTGCCAATTCGCTGCCAACCAATTGATCCTTTAGGAATGACAGATCCATAGAGCTAATGTTTAACTGTGATTACGATAGTTTTAAATGGATGAGAGATAAATCTTGCCTTAGATTATATATGCCAGACATTTGCAGGGAACTTGCCTAGAAAGAAATTGCTACCACTGCTAAATGAACTTAGACAATGTAGAATTAAGTGTCTGGATTGGAAATTCGACAAAAAATTCTCCTGCAGAATACTCAGCCAAATACTCAGCCAATATTATTGTTGGAAGCCCATTCCAAATAGATATAACTAACTTAACTGCAAGGAATTCCCTGACACAATCATCCAAATTGACAGAACTATCCCACCTGTATTACCATGGAACATAAAATGGACATATAACTGAAATGCATCCTAGTTTTTAGAACATTTCCCTTGGAAATCTTCTGTCGTGTATGATAGTCTATCCAATAGCACATGGAGTATTTCATTTAGTTTAAACCTGTCTTTCTCACATTCTGCCTATTGTACTATCTTTGCTTGGTAAAGAGGCTGTTACACACACACACATTTTTGCTTGAAAGCATGTAAATACTGCATACACATTCATACACTTATGCACATACATATGAATTATGCATACACACAGTTATGCACATAACTACTCACACACACACATTCATGCACATACACATATTTATGCATGTACTGTGCACAAACATATTCATATATATATATATATATATTTATATATAGATGTGTGTGTGTCTGTGTGTGTGTATACACACAAAAAATGCATACGTCTCATGCATGAATGCACACACATGTACGCAGACATAAATTCACGCCTGAAAAATTTTGTGAGCATGCATGAATACACACACACAGACACACATGCTCATGCATGAAATCTCGCAAGCATGCTTTCATACCCAAACACTTGTGCAGGCAGGCATGATCGCACGCACATACACACACACACACAAATATACATAAATATGGACAAATATTTGTGCAAACATACATTCACACACTAAGTATGGGCCTATGTCTTCATACATGAACCATATACTTGAATACCGACAAACGAATGTCCCACAACACACCACATTGTTTACAGTTGGGAAGGTTAAGCAAGGTCTGTAGAGAACCTTGAGACATCCTTACCAAAGCTTGCTCTCAGGCTAGAAATCTGAGTGAAACATCAACAATACAAGCAGCAGTAGTGTGGTGGTGGTGGTGGTGGCAGCAGTGGCGGCCACCTGTCTTTTGCTTGACTCTATATAGAGGGAAACCTGTTACCTCATATTTTCTCATGTTGACACTTGTCACACAGACCAGTTCAGCCTCCTCAATAACCACTGACAAACACAATTACATGCACAGCTACATACATGCACATACATTTCGCCACACATGTACATGTACACAACACACACGTACACACACACAGCCTGTAAAGGCTGTTATGGACTTTTTTAACTTATCAAATATATTATAAAGATGTGTACATATATAATATAACACTTATGTACACCTAAACGTGCGACGGCTCTCACTGTGGTTTTTGTCTCGGAGAACAACTTCTCCCTACAGACTTTCTGTTTTAAAAAACACATCATGCTCCAAATGACCTGGTTGGACTGTCAGACACCAGTGTTTCAACATAATTATTGTCTTTTCAGTGACAGACACCAAGTCGGTCATTTGGAACTAGCTAGGAACTTCTGTTCTTATATAGAATCAGTAAACAAAACATTTACTGATGTATTATAAATATTTTATTAGTAGTGTATGGTTGGGAATCTATTTTACCCCAACAACCATTATCATTGTTGTTATCATCGTTTTGGGGTTTGGGCTGAAGTATTGCCAGTATCAGATCAAGAATCTTGTCTCAAGCACTACAACACTTACATGACATGACACCAGCCTTTAAAAGCTCTTTGGGACATTTAAGACATTTTATATTTTTATATATATATATATATATATATATATATATCCGTTAAAAGTAATGAACTGGAGAAAAGGTACTCAATACCGTAGTAGAGTGTGGTAATATATTTAATCCAATTTCAGTCTTCTCTTACTCCGGTGTTTCCCCGACGTGACAATCTCGTCGGTTCTTCGGATATGGACCATATCTGAAAAACCGACGGGATTGTCACCAGAGTAATAGAAGACTGAAATTGGATTAAATATATATATATATATATAATCACTATGGGTATCACCACTATCAACTCATGGCACCTCTTCTGTTAGCATGCATCATTTATTTGCATTATATGTCCCTATGAGTGCAGCTGTCTCCTCTGCACACACATTGGCTAATATAGGCATTTAGTCATTATTGTTTGTCATATTCTTGTTTATCAAATATTCTTACTGGACAATCATGAACATCAATTTGGTAGTTCCATATGATGAGCCTTGTTTAACCGTTTTAGTTACTGATGGAAAACTACTTCTGTTAACTTTCTGTTCACAACCTGTGCTTCATTTCCTCCAACAAATTATATTGATATAATTTATTGCCTAATGACAAATGGAAAGTTTCTTTATCTTCAATAACTAACTTCTTATCAGCTACACTGAATCTTTACTATTTTGTAAGCTGCTATATTTCTAACTATAACCATAACTAGATAGTATTAATGTTTTGCTATGGACAGACCTAATTTCATCTTACTTTTTTTTCTTCTTTTTTTTCTTTTCAAAAATGATGCAATTTAATCTGGTTGAGTTATGATGCAAATTATGGCAGTTTTATTGCATTAGTCCTGCAGCTAGAGATGCACTGAGTTGTAAAAAGCAAACAAAATGGTTTAGTGCTGCAAATGTTGGTATTTTTCACTTGTTATACATGGGAAATTATGTAAATAACTAAAAGGTCATGACATTTCTTAGTACATATCCTTTAGAGCTTTCTTATTTTCTTTTTTGTTGTTTTGTTTTAGTTATATTTTCTTCATTTATTTTGCTCTTAGTATTCATGAAGTAAGCATCTCTCTATCTTTATTCATATATATATATACTAAATTACATAGTTCTATCAACCAGATTGAATCCATTAAATTATTTGTCTGTTCCAACATTAGTCTGCAACAACCTGCCTGTAAAATCTTGAAGGAAGAGTAAAAGTTTTGGAATGATACCATTTTGGTGCACAAGAGCAATGTGGCAGATAACACTCTCTTCCAATTTAGTGGTTGAATGATTAGTTTTAAGAATGATTAAACCCTTTCAATGCCAACCTGCTCTAGTCTACCTTCGGTCACATATTAGTAACTCACTTGAAGCCACCCATGTTAATGTGTTAGTATTTCAACTAAAATCTCATTCTTACATAAATGATAAGCATCAAATTTAGTAGGAAAATATTCCATCATAGTTATATGAAAGAACCTTTTGTTAAGTTGGATTCCAAGTGAGCCTCTACATGGTCACTCGACCTGCTAGAAATAGCAGCCAAATCTCTCTTGAATGTATACCTTACTCTCTTAAGAAGGGAAGGACATATTGGATAATGCAGTTCTAGATACACTGTCTGAAAGAAAGATGGAATGGTTGGAACACTTTTGATCATAGGCTTGCTCGATCAAAGTTGACCTGGGACTAAACAACAAATACAAATAAAGAACGAGACAACAATGGAGCCTCTATGTGGTTACTCAACCTGCTAGAAATAGCAACCAAATTTCCCTGAAATCACACCCTAGGATCAGGACACACTGGATTGTGTCATGTGCTATGTCTGAAAAAATAGCATAGGTCAGCTTGATCATGGTTGACCTGGAGCTAAAATAACAAGAGCAGATAAGAGGAAAATTAGTTATTTTCTAAATTCTTCCAAATTTTTATTATTTTAAAAATAAATTAAAATGTGTAGGAAATATGGTCAGAAAAGGTTAAACTGATGAAAATATGGTAACAGGTATTTGAGTTTTGTTTAACTTCTTTAATGTCCTTCATTTAGGTTTAATTCCAATCCTAATTTTCCATACCATGTGTATCCTTGTTTTTAGAATAGGTACACTGAATCCATGTGTGCTGTAAAAGGCAACTAAAAGGGGTTGATGTCAAGAAGGGCATCTGGTTGTAAAACACTACCTGAAAAGTCCCATTCAACCCATGCCATCATGGAAAAGTGGACATTAAAACGCTGCTGCTGATGATGATGGTGATGTTATTGATTCTTGAATAGCTTATCCATTTATCATCAACTGGATAAAAATGGAAATAAAATTAACCCTATAAAGACAATACCATTAATGAGAGAAGAGGACTGTCTCCAAAATATTGCTGGAAAGATTTTGTCCATGTTAATATGTGTGTGTGTGTTATCAATGAATATGTATTGTGTGTGTGTACATATGCGTTATCAATGAATATGTATTGTGTGTGTGGTGGATGTTTGATAAGCATTGTATGAATAGTATCTGGTAACATCATAAGTCTTATGGGGAATTCTAACAGTGTTTGTTTATTTTATTATTATCTTGTTATTTTCTATATCTGTTTTCTTTTTTATTTATTTATTGTTCCCTCCCCTCATTGACTGTCCCCTCTAAAATTTGATCTCTGCTGTGAGAATTGTAAAGGTGAAGTGGACTCAAAGGTCATTAGATCATATCACATCTGCTATTGTTTTGTCCATCTTTTGGTCAGGACACTTAAATTCTACATAACCTCAGTTCAAGTTAGCTGAAGATAGACTAGCATCCTACTCAAGGGAAGCTTTTTCTCTCATCTGTTCAGTACTACTGAAACTGTACATTGAATTTTTTATTGTATGGTCATGGCCAGACTCCAGCAGCTTCGTTTACTTCTGTCTATCTTAGATCATCTTCAGTGAACAAAAAGAGGGGTATTTTTGTCTTTTTACATTCATTTCTCTGTGTTAGTATAAGTAGTATGATGTGTTGTGGTGTGACATGGTGGTTACTAGTTGATGCTTTTAGTTCTTTCATAAGAAGAATTTATGTGTGTGTGTATGGGTGTGTCTAAGATACATTTCCAGGTGTGTGCATGTGTATTATGTATGTTTGGGTATGTATTTATATGTGTGTGTATTTTGCGGTATGTCTGTGATTGTGGGAGAAAGGGAATATACATATATTTAGGTGTCTTAAGGAATGTATTTTCGGGCATATCTATATATCTGTGTTTTGGAACATGTGTATATTTTCAGTGTCTAGTGGGTTTGAGGGGAGTGCGTGTCTGTGTTTTAATGAAAATGAGAAAATATATGGTAGAAACAAGTGAGAATTTTGCTGTTTTGTGCGGTGTTTACTTGAATATTTTTTGATAATAAATTTTACGTCATTTTATCATAGTTTATTTATTACATTTCCATAAAGCCTAAAATATAATATATAACTCCAGAATATTGATGAAGATGATGATGATACTAATAATGATAATATAAATGCCTGTAGCAGTATATGTTATGTATTAATCTTTCTTGTAGGTGAATTTATGAGAAATCTGATGTTTTCATGAGTCATGACCATATTTTTAATAATTTTTTAGAGAAAGACATAATGCAAAAATCACACACACATACACGCAAACACTCTTTCTCTCTATCTCTTACTCTCTCTTTCTCCCACTGACGAAACCTCTTCATTTGTTTTCCAAAGAAAAGTATTTTAATTCATTTCTTAGTTCATATGTTATTGCTGTTGATACCATTATTTTAAAATGCAATGTCTTGTTCATCTTCCTTGGTGTATGAGTGAGTGTGTGTGTGGGGTGGGGGGGGGGTGATTTATTGAGTTTGATTACATATTGCATATTGGTTAAGGTTACTTTGACTTTTCAGTTTTACAGAAATCGTCGTCATCATCATCATCCTCATCCTCATCAATGCTGTCATCATTAATATCACCTTGTATCTATTTTTTTCCCCATGTTTGCATGGATTTAAGATGGGTCTGCCCAATTACAACTGTTGCAGATATGATGTATCTGAATAATATAATATTATTATCACTGTCATCAACATATGACTCTCACTGAGATCATCATCATCATCGTCATCCTGTCATTTAGTGTTTGTTTTTCATACTTGCATAAGATTGCGACCAAGTTTAGCTTGTTGGCTGTAATGTGTTACTATGCCAAATGCATTGATAAGAAACAATGTAATAGTTTGTGTATCATTACCATCACCATATTTTCTCATTGTTCTATATGTAATAGATGGGTCTTCCAACTTCAGCTTTCACCAAACCAATTCTACAGACTAGTACTACTACTACTACTACTACTTTTAGTATTATTACCTGTGTAGTTGTTTTATTTATTTTTTTATCGGTTAATCAGGAGGGTAGGTATTGCTCATCATCCCTTTCAGGGCTTCCAAGACTGTTAGGAAGGAGGAGGGAGGAAACTGTCCTCAGGCTGAAGACCTGGCCTGAATGCTTGCAACAGAGTGGACTCCACTAAAGGCACTCAAGGTACCAGGTGGTGGTCTTCAACGATGCGATGGATTAAGTCTACCACCCAAGTGGGCCACAACGGGATACAAACTCAGAACGCAAAGAGCCAGGACAAATACCGCAAGGCATCTTGTCCGATGCTCTAACAATTCCACCAGTCCACTGCCCTAGACTGGTTCTTTATTTATCTACCCCAAAAACATGAAAGGTAAAGTTGACATCGGCGGGATTTGAATTCAGAGTGCACTGAGGTGGAACGAATAATGCAAGGCGCTCTATCCGACACTCTAACGACTCTGCCAATTTGCCGCCATATGTGTCCAAACATGGGTATCTGGTGTGGAAAAAAAGCTTAAATGCTATATTTCTTTCCTAATACCAACTATACTTGAGTCATTATTCTCAAGTCTAGTATAAAAGACTAAGCAGTGTTCAATAGGATTAGCACTGGAAACGGCAAAGAACAAGACTATTATTGACGTACCAACTGACCGCCTTGGTTATACAGATATAATGGTAAGAAACTGTATATAGTAATGATCATATTAAAATGACTGGATCAAAAATGATCTGCTTGAGATTTTAATAAATATTTGTAATCAGGTGAAAAAGAAGCAGAAGAAATAAACTGTGTGTTAGCTCAGTTTCTTACCATTATATCTGTATAACCAAGGCGGTCAGTTGGTACGTCAATAATAGTCTTGTTCTTTGCTGTTTCCAGTGCTAATCCTATTGAACACTGCTTAGTCTTTTATACTAGACTTGAGAATAATGACTCAAGTCTAGTATAAAATTTCATCTCTATTTTTTTATTAATAGAATTAAGATATTTTCATTAAATCAAAATTAGTCGAACAGGGATATCTGTAATTGAAATTTGAATTCATATTAAAACTCAGTCAACAAAAAAAAACTGAAATTTTTAATTGATTCAAATTTGATTTGCTTTTTACTTTGCTCTTTGATTTTAGTTGATGAAAATAAGTTTGTCGCTTTAAAATTTCAAATACCTCCTAAAGTTTTGAAAAATAAATCACTTTAATGTAAATTTTCCTTCCGTGCTACTGAATGCGTAATGTTTTGCAAAATATAATTGTTTCTAACATAAGCACAAAGCCAGAAATTTGTGAAGAGGGGTAAGTCAATTAAATTGACCCGAGTACTTGACTGGTACTTTATTTTATTGAACCTGGAAGGATGAAAGGAAAATTTGACCTCAGTGGGATTTGAACTCAGAGCACAGTGAGCCAGAATGAATACTGCAAGGCATTCTGTCTGTCACACTAACGACTCTGCCAATTCACCGCTTATATAATTGATAATACAAACATTAGTACCTAGTAAAGAAATCAATAGGAATCAATTTGCCCTGGTGGTTCTTATCTTCCTTTTTTAATAGAAAAGGTTAATACTTTAATGCCTGCTTTGGATTTTTCTTGTAGACTTGTGTTGGGAGGGAAAATGTAGACAGAAAGAGAGGTCCAGTGAGTTGCATTCCTTGGAATATGTTGTGGCTGTGAAAAAGATTGTGTGATTGCAGTTTGTCGAAACAATTTTGAGATAATTTTCATTTTATTATTTATCTTTTATTTCTTTATATTTTAATATGTTGACTGTTTGATCCCATACATAGGTAGTGATAGGTGTCATAATGAAACTAGAGAAATTGGCCTTGGGCAGTGGGCTCATGTGAAGAGGAATTAATTTACAAAATGTTGAGTGGTAATACTTGTAATTTATAGTTAATGGTCTAAAATAGTTGAAATTATGTTGGTAATGTCTATAACAGTGGTTCCCTAGCATGGTTGCAGCCAAAGGGCTGAAACAAATAAAAGAATAAAAGAGGGAGAATGGTGGTGATGGAGGAGATTTTGTTAGCAATCCATGATAATGATATCAAAGTTGACCAGAGTAAAATTCAAACTGAGAACAAACTAGATGGAGCAAAAGTCTAGACAGCCTCTCTTATAATTACCAATAATATATGACTCTGTATATTTATGTATTTAGTCTCGTTGTGAAATTAGGCCCTTTGAGGACTTCTTCAGCAGCTTGGGATGAAGATCAAATTGACTTGTTTCATTGCTATTTAGCAATTCATCAGTATCCACTTAACTCTCTTTCCCAAGATGCCAAGTGTAAGTACCGGAAGACTACTTATTAAAACGTAAACAGGTATATGCCTAGGCTCTTTTCTACTTCTCCACCATCCTAATGAAATTAAAGTAATAAAAATACAATAATAATAATATTGTTATTTTTTTATGACTTGAACAAAAAATATAGGTTGTATTTTTGTTAATGAAGTGTGGATTCAAACACTGATGATATATATATATATATATATATATAAGGAAAAATAAGTTGAAAATGCACCTGGAGTCTTTAAGAAAATTTATTTAATATTAACTACTTAACCGGTTTCACAATATTTTGATTTTCAAAAGTAGTATATTGTCTGTGTGACTTCTATTTATAGTAGTCAGGTATATATATATATATTCCCATACTTTAATCAGTATGGTTGGTGACAGGAAGGGCATCCGACCATAAAATGCTGCCTCAAAAAAATCTGTCCAACCCATGCTAGCATGGAAACATGGACATAAAAACGATGATGATGATGATAAAGAGAATCAAAAGTGAGTCCCTGGTAGAAGTTGAACTCATGTCTCTTAGGTGCATTGACCACTATACTGTTTCCTTGAGATTCAGCAGTCAGCATAAGTCATTTGAATCTTCATTGCTTGAAATATATTTTGCTGCCTTCATTTTTATCAACCATGAAGTTTCAATTGATAGAATAGATAGGCTTCCTTAATCTCTGTCCTAGGAGAGGTAATCTTTTTGCAATATACTTAGAGTATTTGAAGAACATATATGTAGTTTCTGTAACAAAATATATATATATTAGTGAATTAATCTAGGATTGAACAAAGATTAGGTGTTTATGTTTTAAAAACTAAGTGTAGCTGGAAACCTAACTAACATGTATGATAGTTGTCAAAAGTAAGTACCTGGTGAGTGTTGAAGCTATATCTCTCAGTTGATGCCTTGGTGCATTCCCCACTATGCTACATATAATCCATAGGATTCAGCTATCAGAATTAGTTCAATTAATCCCACTAGCCTTATGATGGTAATAATGATAACAATAGTTTTTAACTTAGGCACCATGACCACACATTTTAGGAGAGGAGTATAGTTTATATAATCTATCCCCCTGTGATTGACTGGTACTAATTTTAACAACCTCAGCAGGATTCAAACTCAGAATGTAAATGGAATAATAATAATAATAATAATGATTGTTTCTAACATAGGCACAAGGCCAGACATTTGTGGGGATGGGTAAATCCTTTAAATCAACCCTAGTACTTGACTGGTCCTTTATTTTATCGAACCCGAAAGGATAAAAGGTAAAGTTGACCTTGACAATAATAATAATAATAAAGTAAATAAAGAATACTCAAAGGGTTTATATTATTTCAGAAAAGGGCTTGTGTGGAATTTGGAATGCTAATGCCTTTCCCAAAGCTATTTGTATATTCGCTTTTGTCAGATAGCACAACAAATAGCAAAGAATAGTTTCAACATACATTGCATAACTCCACAGACCTAATCCTTTGCCTGATTTAACAAGACTCTTGTAGGTTATAATAAAAAAGTCAGTAAATATGATTTAACTCTTCCACAAAGCACAGCAACTGGTGGTGCATATAGGCACTACTGATTATTGCTTTCTTTTTGGACTAGATATTAAGCTAATGTATGCAGGGGTGGAGCATAGTTGATAGCCTTCTTTTATTAATCCTTGAGAGCTGATAAAATCAATTTTGTTAAAATTTAAACTTAAAACATTGAGATATTAAACCACATTATTATTATTATTATTATTATTATCATCATCATCATCATTATTATCATTATTATTATTATTATTGAGGGTGGTGGATTGGCTGAATCGTTAGCGCATTGGACAGAATGCCTTGCAGTATTTGTTCCGGCTCCCTATGCTCTGAGTTCAAACCCTGCCGAGGCCAACTTTGCCTTTCATCCATCTGGGGTTGATAAGCAAAGTCCCATTCAAGTACTGAGGTCAATTTAATCGACTTACCCTTCCCCTGAAATTTCTGGCCTTGTGCCAATATTAGAAATAATAATAATTATTATTATTATTATTATAAGAGCGCTGGATTGGCAGCGGTATTAGTTCCAGCTCTTTACGTTCTGAGTTCAAGTCCTGCCATGGTCAACTTTACCTTTCATCTTTCCGGGGTCGAGGTAATCGACTCAACCATCCCCCAACCAAATTTCTGGCTTTGTACCCTATGTTAGAAAGAATTATTATTATTATTATTATTATTATTTGAATCATTACAGCATCAGACAAAATGCCTTGTGGTTAGTGTTCTGGTTCTTTACGTTCTGAGATCAAATCCTGCCGAGTTCAACTTTGCCTTTCATCCCTCCAGAGTCAATAAAATAAAGTACTAGTCAAGTACTTGGGTCAATGTAATTGACTGTTCTCCTCCTCCCCAAATTACTATTATTTTAACTGTAAGTAAAGCAATGGATTTAGCACAGATGATAAGAAAGCCAGACTTGAACATAACCTACTTCAGACTTTTTTGTCTCCGAGTTCAAATCTTTCAGAGCTCGACTTTCTCTTTCATCCTTCTAAAAGTCAAAAGAATATATACCAGTAATATACTATGGTTAAGTTAATCAACTTTTGTTTTGCAGAAAATGGGGGTTGTTTCAATTGTATGTTGGTTACTATTTTTGTCATTAGTATACCCTGTTCCCAGTTGGACTGCTATAATTGTGCCCTAAGAAAGAATTGATGTTGTCAATTAGTTGAAAAAAGAAAGAAAAGGGTAATATAAAGAATATCAAAGGGAAATGGGCTTATATGTGTATTTTTCTATTTTTTCAACTGTCAAAGTTATTTTAGTAAAGATTTTTTAGTGCTACCAGCAGGTCTTAGTTTGGGAGAGAGTTAAGCATAGACTTTATGAATAAAAGTTCATAGCTCTGCTATTGATTTTAGCATGTCATTGAAAGAGAATTCAATGCTTCAGACTAGCAATGCTTAAGCAGGAGCAATTTTTAGAACTGTCTGCTACTCTAACAGTTTGGTCTAATGATTAGCACCTACTTGTCTTGTTAGTGTAATTGTAAAGACTATTTCTGTACATACACTTCACTTGGTTCATTTTTTAGTTCATTCTTCTGGCCCTTCCTTATACTTCTCCTCACACTCTCCCACTTTCTCTATCCTGGTAAGTGTGTTAAGATTATAACTTCATATTAAATATATATAATTATATGAGAGAGAGAGAGAGAGACTGACTGACTGGCTATATGTTCTTATCATTTGTGCTAGTATACAAGGTAACTGGGTCAATGTAAAATTATCAGGCTCATTTACAATACATTATTAGTGTTAATTACCAAACTCATTTCATTTCATATCTGGTGTATATGATGACATCTTAAGTGATTTTATAATTTTAGGGACTGTTTAACCTTCAAATATTGTTAGTGTATGGAGTAGTACACTACTGCTTGGCTGTCTGTTGTGGCTGATGATGACTTCCATTCCCATCAATGATGTACTCTTTGATGGCTTTAGAGTCCAATATCCAGGAACCACAAATTTTACTGTGAGATGTGTATGCAATGGTAATGTGGCATGGATGTGTGTAGCCTGTGTCATTTATTGTTTTCTACTGATTGTTCTATCTCCCAAATGCTTCACTGCATGACAGATGCTGCCAGGTGTTAGTCAGTAGCAATAGTCTCTAGGTCTTGACTGAAGTATTGCACTTTGTCAGAGCAATTTTCAGCTGGTCTCAAATCTATTCTGTTGACCTGTTTCCTCTTAGTCATAGTGTAGTTAGGCTGCACATCATGATCATATACATATATCTTGGGATATCCAGTTAACATGTCCAAACTAGCACAATTGATATTGGGTGATCATACTCTTGCAGTTGGCAAAATCTCAATATGAGGCTTATGATCATGCCAGAGAATTTCAAGAATATGCTCTGGATACCCTATATGGGAATTGTTTAAGTACCTTGCTGTGGAAAGCTGTAGGTAGCTCAGGTTTCACAAATGTGATGATAGAGATGGCCTGATAGACAGCGAATTTGGTGTGACGATGGATATTTTTATTTGTAATAACCTATATCACAGCTTCCCAAAGGCAACCAAGGCTTGATTGATCCTGTCTTATAATACACAGTCAGTATTGCATAGGTAATATAGCATAGGTTGATTATGGTTAGTGGTAAAAATAGTCACAATAGCAAGGTGGGACTCCATTAACAAACTACTTCTGTCCTGATGGTGTTGACAAGCTGTTATAAGACGAAACTGCCTTAGAAAAATTGGACTGCAAATCTATTAGCCACAAGAATAATCATCAGTGGTCTGCAGCTCAAGAGTCTACCTCTGGAGGAATTGGTTGTTGTTTAGAACTTCATCCAGCCTAAAATTCACTATTACTCTACTACCTCAAGCTCTTTGCTGGGAAACATACTGGGGGTAGGTAGCTTAGATATTTGCCTACCAATAGTCAGCCTTGACATTATATCATCATAGCACAAGATCTTCACAAATTTGATTGGAAAGCCAAATATATGGAGAGATTGACGAAGGCCACAAAAAGATCTTGATGTTACAACACTTTTTCCTGAAGTTTCTGTACAGTGAATGTCCTGTCAACTGTGCTTCTATCTTTATGGAAACTTTACTGTGATTATGATGGCAGCAGCTCTGTGGTGTCTGTGTAACCCCACCTTGATCAAGGGACAGACAGGCAGAAAATTCTAATGTAAAAGAACCCATCCTGATTAAGTCATTCTGCTGAGACATTGTCAGTGCCAGGAGACTTCTTTTTGGGGAGGCATACAGCTGATTGAACCTTTAGGAAGTTTGACAGATATTCAAGGTCTTGGTTGGGTGGCTGTTAAGGCTGCTCTTCAAGAATGTTATCTTCTGAGGTTTGCTGGTTGAGTGGTGCATCAGATTTTTTAGTCCATTTAAGTAGGATTGTGATTGATTACATCATAGTGAGGCACACATAGATCAAAGACAATGCTAGGAAGGCTGTGAAATGCTAGACAGATCATCACATGATAATGGCAAAACTCCATACAGTGTTATGTCTCCCTCTCTCTCTCTCTCTCTCTGTTTCTATCTCCCCTTCCCTGAAAATAATATTTTAACATTATGTACCCATAATTATTGATGCATGTAAATAATACATTACCATTCTTTTGTCTTTTAATTTGCCCCAGTTGTATTATTAGCCCACATATTTCTTTATCCCATTGCTACCGCTAGCAGTCTCACTTCCACTGCTTCTACATTACATCACCACCATTATCAAACTCAGCACTACCACTACTTATAGATTCTCTTTTGAAAATTTGGGATAACAATATTTTAAAATGGGTATGTATATGAAGCAGGCACAGTTGCACAAAACCAATGGTGGTACATGAAGAGTGTCCAGGTGTACAGAACCGATAAATATATGATGTGGGTCCATTTGTATTGTTAGTATAGGAGTTGAATACATATACAAAGAAAGAGAATACTGCAGATATGTTTAAATGTAGGAATTCCTACATGGCCATTTGAGGGATATGTTGCTACATGTGGGATATTGGCACTCCTGCTTCGCCATATTTGGAAAATTGTGGCTTCTGCATGAAAACTATATTGTTAGGTGTGGGTAATTCATATCCATACAGATTTTGTTGTATGCCAATAAGTGTGGAAAATTGTTACACACTGCTAGTTATAGGTAATAAGATAGATGGACATTTCAAAAATTGTGACATAAAGAGAATTCACTCAAAAGAAGAAAAAAACCCACATTACTAAGATATTTTCAACATAAACAGATACACTCCACCATTTCCATGATCTGTAAATGAAAATGTAGGTTTGATGTGTGTATGTTCCATTGAAATATGGCATTATGTGAGCATGTTTATCATTGTTAGATCCGAATATCATTGCCTTCTTGCTGACTCCCATCCCAGTGATAACTGACAAGCCCCTTCGTCTCTTTCCATCCCTTCATGATTTTTTGATTTTTTTCTTTTGTTTGTTTCTGTAAAACCTAACTTTGTAAGATCCGCATATCAAGATCTACCATTCCTAGCATACTGCAATTTCTTTTTTTTTGTTGTTTCAGCAGTCATCATGCACTTTTATTTTCTGTCAAATCCTTGCAGTTCTCTCTCACTCTCTCGTATGTACATATCAGTTGTCAATAAGTCTGTGTTGAATGTGTAGTGGACATGTAATGTTGTATATCTGGTGGACAACAAAATACCATGTCAGATGTCTAAAGATAATAAGAAAGACTGTTGGAAATTTGCTAAATAATAAAGGACAGTGCTGGAAATCTGCTAGACAATAAGATTAAGTGAACAACAAGGGTTAGTGTTATATAAATCAGGAGAAATTGTTGTTTTATGTTTTGTTACCATTACTACTCCTACTCGCTAATCCTTTGATGGGATTCAGACTCCTTGTAACTAATGCCACCATACATCAATACATGATTCATTGTCAATGAAAAAATATATATATATAAATAATTCATCACAGGATACTCAATAATTGCAGACCTTATCAAGTCTACAATTATATTTATTAACAACAATATCTTGCTAAAATAAATGTTTTCAGTTGGTATTCACTGCGCCATTGATATAGCAAAATGTACAGCAGGGAGAATACTATGTACAAAATAATTATCACTGTACAACTACTATTGCCTGCAGATGGGTTTAAATTAGAAATTAATTTTTCCCCTTCAAGCAGTAATAGCAGACAAATAAATTAAAAGAATAACCACAAAGTAATAAAATAAGAAAACTCTGCTTGGTTCTCAAAAGTCATTATAGTGACTGCACAGTTAATAATCTCTTCAGAGATTTTAACATTGTAAGAAACCATTATTTATCTTGAGACATTGCCTTCAGTTCTCCAGCCAGATATTGCATTGTATTCTACAAAACCTTGTTTGTTCTAGAGTGATTCTAACTATTGGTAGAAATTTTGATCTATTTTGATTGTCTTGAATTGTTTTCCTTCCAGCTATTAACATTGTCTTCTATGAAACTTTGTTAGTCCAAGGTGACTTTAGCTAATCTAGTTCAACAGTTTCAATTGAGTTTTCCAGCCACCTCTCATAATATAGAGTTTGGTCATTCGAATGTGACTTTAACAATTGTTGGAAGTTTTACTGATTTCAAGCAATATTAATTGCAAGTTTTAGGCTGGGTTTATTGTCATAGCTATAAAACCTTGTTATTCTTATGCAACTTTAATGTTTAGTTACCTATAATTGCTTCTTTTAGCCAATTCTCAACCACAATTTAGTGTTCAGGTAGGTGTTCATCAAGGCTCAGTCCTCAGCCCCCTTCTGTTTATCATAGTCCTCCAGGCCATAACAGAGGAGTTTAAGACCGGCTG
>JAOPJM010001291.1:29498228-29508697 GCA_027124095.1 Muusoctopus leioderma
GCAGTGCTAGATAAGACCCGCCCGCCTAGGCCCTGCAGTGCGAGATAAGACCCGAAGCCCCGCCCACCTAGGCCATAAGGGCCTAATATCAGGCACACTTCTCACCACGAGCTGCCTATTACCGTTGGACAAGACCCGCAAGGGCCTACGATCATAATCACACTTCTCACCACGACCTCTACACCAGCAACACATGGTGGCTCATACTCGCCTGGCCCATCATGAGAGATAAGTCCTCCTGGATAGGATTGCAAGTAATATTGTTTCTAATATTGGCACAAGGCCAGAAATTTAGGGGGAGGGGTAAGCCAATTAAATCAACTTCAATACTTGACTGGTACTTTGTTTTATCGACCCCGGAAGGATGAAAGGCAAAGTTGACCTCGGCGGGAATTGAACTCAGAACGTAAAGAGCCATGACTAAATACTAGGAGGTATTTTGTTTGACACTCTTGCCAAATGTTCTCGTACCTATTTCCAAGATTTACAGAGGTAATGTAAAGTGTCCTGCCTAGAATTACAAATGCCAACAGCTGATTTGAATTTAAGGCCCATGAACAAGTATTCTAATATCTTATCTACTTGGCCATTTTGCTTCTACGTGGGTTGATTGAAAAGGCTTCTATATAATACCATCTCATGTGTCTCCATCATGTATCATCTAATTAATGGGGCCTAAACTTTCTAATGCCTGAGAAAGAGAAAAGTTAAAGAAGCTTGGTGACAATTAGATACAGATCAGAAGCATTGCTTGAAGGTAACAACTTATTGGAACCAGCCACTGTGAGTTAAGAGAGTAGAAGATTTGATATACTTGGTAAATGTGCATATGGATGCGAGTGGAAAGTATATCAGAAGATAGCACTGAAAGGTCTGGGATATATTCGTGAAGGGTATAAGAAAAACAAGAAAATGTGTTGGCTTTTGCAATAGAGTGCAACTGACAGTTACGAATTATTCAACAGATTCTGTGAAAAAATATTTTTTTAATTCACACAGCAAAAGACCAAAATACACACAAAACAAAAATGAAGTTCAAGGAAACTAGTGATGGTCAATGTTGGCAAAAGAAAAACAGGAAATAAAATACATAGATGCAATTTGGGGAGGTGCAAGAGCTTAACTGAGCACAGGACAAAGACCTCTTTTGCTTTGCTAATAGTCTATTAGTAAAAGTTACAACTTGATACAAAATACTGTTTGTTAACCCAAATCATTATATTCATCATCACATCATCATTTTAATATCTGCTGGCAGGAGTTAGATGCATTTGCTGTACAGCATATCATTAGAGGAAAATGTTTCATGTATTAAAAGATCTGTTCTCTGAACATCAACTAAACATTCATTGGTAAAACTTTGAGGAGAAGTAGGTTAGTATACACATTATGAAGGTGTGTTAGATGTTAGAGAGAATAACTTAGATAATTTCTGAAGGATTAGGTATAAAAGACTTTTCGCACTATAGTGTTTGTTAAAAATGTGTTGTGGTGATGAAGTCAATGTCTGGATTATTAATGTATTGATACAACAGAACACTGTTAATTACAATTGTAACATCACAGAGATGATGTTAATTTTATGATTATGATTATGATTATTATGTTACAGAGTGGATAGGCACATTAATAATTAGCACTAATCCTGAATGAGCTAGAATAGCTAAAGTAAAAGCAGTATTCCTACTGCTGAAGAATATATGGAGTTCTAAAGAAATCTGAACATGGACTACATGAGGGTTTTCAATGTTGATGTCAAGTCAGTCACAATATAAGGAGCTGAAACATGGAGAACAGGCCTTCATCATCACTATCAGCATCTTTAATTTGTGGCTGTAAACAGAGTTGAAGACTTGTAGAAGATTAAATCATGAAGCAGCATTAAGGATGGATTTTAATCAGCATCGCAAGGCAGGCCATCCAAGAGAGAGAAACAAAATGGTTGTTCAAGGAACACCTGTCATTAAGATATTGAGGCAGACATGAAATGTATGGGGTAAACTTGGAACCAACCAGAAAGAAAAGGCCAAAACAGAGAACAATAGAGAACTATTGCCAATACCAAATTAAAAGGCTGCTATTTTTAGTGCTTTGTATCTAAAGTTGGGGCTGTTATCATTGTTCCTAAGATATTTCTTTCTAAATTTGTATTGCTATCAATTTTTAGGACATATTACCTGTAGTGTGGAGGCAGTATACAGCTCATCCCCTCGTATTAATAGCCATTGAAAGTCTTTGGCGAAAAAACTTAAGGTTCGCGCACGTTGTCTGTTGCTTCAACGAGTCGTTTGCAGATTTCATCAATTGCTGTACACGTGGTTGCACCCACGGTCTCGAATGCTATGGGTTGAAATGCATAGTGCGTCGCTATTTGGTCGTATTTGATGCGTTTGTGTTGCTTTGCCTGTGTTACAGCGCTGGATGCATTAATCGATGAGGATATATTAACACTATCCTTGTGATGTTATATATATATATATATAGAGAGGTGTGTGTGTATGTGTGCACACCCAGATACACACAGAACAAACATTATCGCATTATCGATTCTAGATGAACTGAGTCAGTGATCCGATTTCGATTCCGAGATAGAACGGCTACCTTTAAGCTACCAATGCTTGAAATATCCGAATCTCTCTTTACTCTCATCTCAAGAAAACCTGAAGTTTCATGCCACGCAAGAAACATTATTATTTTATTACACATATAAATTAAATCATAACAAATCAAGCGTTTTACGAAGAGATGAAGACATAAAATAAAAAGACACTAATGTCTGCTGATAATACATACATCTCTTTTTGTGTCTGGATCATGCAGCCAACATCTTCCTTGTTGATCTGACAAGTGAGAGCTTCAGTAAAAGTAGTTGCATAATCTTCTATAGATAACGGAGACGTCTGTACGTCCGACATTTCAGTGGAGAACACTTAGAGGGGAGTTGGTATAACTGCTTTCTGACTGTCGCAAAACAAAACACGCACAACTGTAATGAATGTATCTGAAGATTTATAGATTTAACCGCATAAATTAAATTCAAAAACTGTTTAATAAAAAAAACAAAAAAAAACGGTGTTGTAGCTATTGTTTAATAAGAAACTTATTTTTATATGTAAGCGTATTCTCATTCTCTCTCTCTTTCCCTCTCTCTATATATATGTCACTGTTTCAGAACACCGTGACTTCAAGTAAATAGAAAGAACATTCTTGGTATTCTTTCAACAAGAAAATACTAAAAGCATTGCTTTAAATTTGTTAATTTCAATAAAAAGTATATAAACACTATGCGTACATATATTTTCTGACATACGTAATTTCTTTTGTTTATATAAATTTAAATATGGAATACATTAAAGTGCGTACAATGCTGGAATGGAGTTTATTTGTACGACTATGCCGTAAATGAGTTTCACATATGTTTACATCTTTCTTCAAAGCGAAGCTTAACATTGGACAAAATGGCTGGGACTTGTTACTCAATTGCGGGAGCTGTCGTCCCACTTTCCATATGTAATATTACCAGGATATAAGAAAGGTTCATTCATTGAGTCACAGCTAATATTTATCAAGGTAAGTGTTGAGGTTATGAGAAAACGAAAAGAAAATCATTATGATTTTAATGTTGTGATTGATGAGGTTTTTTAAAAATTTATTTTGGCTATGAAGAAAGGGAAAACAAGAGAAAGCAGACTCGGAGGAAGGGGTTACTTAAATGACGGCTGTCTGCCAAAGTATTTCCTTAAAGCTACTTGCTTTTTATTGATAATTATAATAACCATCTTTCAACAGGTATATTGTACTAGACATGTGAGCTATTTTTCGTTTCTCTAAAGAAACATACGTACGTAAATGCACACGTTTACCCGCTGATTATTTTTTTTTCCTTTTAACCTTTGATGAAATAACAAACAAAATAAGATTCGGTATCTGGGTTTATTCATTTATTTCTCTATCTGTTTATTTATTGTTTCTTTATCTCTAGATCAGCTTTCCAACACATCCATGCAGCATCCAGTCTATAGGAACTAATTAGTCTTTAAAAAAAAAAATATATATATATAACCTGTTCTCTTACCTGAGGTAGCGTGGCTGGTGGTGATATGATATAGAAACCATACAATTTTACTAATCCTTTCATATTTCTCTTTTATTTATTTATATATTTATTCGTACTCATCTTATGTTTGCCTGCATCAAGTCAAAGAAAGGCTTAAGTTATATCATGGTTCTTACACTATATTACTAAACATAGCCATGGAAGTGTTGTGCCGTTAGTTGCTTCTTTTATAGTTTGTTGTGCCGGATTTTCAGCACATCTAATTCGTGTGTATTTATTTGCACATTAACTAATTTCCTATTAGTGTTCTGTAATTTATATAATCTTTTGCTCTCTGAGCATATATATATATATATATATATATATATATCTATATATTTGTAGGTATATATATATTTGAGGATTCCTACAATTTAGCAATTGTAAGATTACTGTATATGTATGTATATACGTGTGTGTGTATGTAAGGTTCTTGTTTAGTCCAGGTCAGACCTATGATCAAAGGCGTTCCAGCCATGACCATTCCATCTTTTTGTATATCAAAGACTACATTGTCTAATGTATCCTTCTATAAGATGGTATGATGTGAGATTTAGCTGTTATTTCTAGCAGGTCGAGCGACCGCATGGGGTCTCCCTTATTGGCTGGCTTGTTATTGTTGTTGTTTAGCCTCAGGTCAGTCCTGATCAAGCTGATCTATGATCAATGACGTTCCAGCCGTGACTATCCCGTCCACCTTCCCGAAACATAGTGTATTTAAGACTACATTATCCAGTGTGCCCTTCATTTTTTGTAAAATATATAGTAAGGGAGATTTGGCTGCTACTTTTTTTCTAGAAGATAGAGCATGATATTGTTTAGCCCCATGTCAGCCCTGATCGAGCAGACCTATCTATTATCAAAGGCATTCCAAACCTGACCATTTCGTCTTTTTTGGTATATACTACATTATCCAGTGTCCTTCCTTTTTAAGTCGATAGGGTATGATTGAGGGAGATTTGGCTGCTATTTCTCGCAGGTCGACCGGTCGCGTAGAGGCTCTTTCGTTTGGCGTATTATTTAATAATAATATAGCATAAATATTTCAACTTTCTGTTCACTTCTTGAAATCTGTTCACGCTTCTGTAAAAATCAGTTCTTAGCTAAACACACGGGCACATGCGTGCGCGCACACGCTTCGTTTATTTTCCTAAGAAAATGAATACAACTTGCATACAACAACTGATAAAAGTGTCGTTAACACCTATGTTTTTAATTAAGAAAAAAGGTCACATGATTGATGTCAAGAAATTCGAGGTGTTCGTTTACAAACTATACACAGTCGTTTGGTGGCCTTTTAAACTTTATTTTGCTTTCCTTGTTCTGAGCGACTTGGAGATTCCAACTGTATGTCTCGTTTTCTGATTAATAATATATTTACCTCTTTCTACGAATGAATAAGGTAAGTTTGCTTTTCTTCACCTGTATATGTTTGTAGTTTATTGTTATAGGCTTAGTCACTACCATTTTGAGGACGTATTGATGTTCTCATTCTTCTCTCTTTTTTCCCTATTCCCTGCATTTTGTTTATTCTTAGTCTTAATCAGTCTTTTACTATTCGGTTTACATGATGACTAGTATCTTGATCCTGATCAAACATCCAGAATCTATCTAGGATTCCTCTTTCCGTATTCAAGCATATTACGAAACCACCAAGAATAATACTTGTACTGAACTTGGTTTACACAGCACTCATTTCCACTGTTTCTCAAGTTATCTGGTGTTGAGTGAATGAGTCTCAAAATGACACTTTGCGGTCTATCTTCGTAGTCTAGTACAGGTGTGCTAGTGCTATCACTCAAAGTGAACCCTCATATCAGTGGAGAAAAGCAAGTGTCTCACTTCTCTGTCAGGTCTGCTATAAAATCGAAACTACTCATATGCATTCGGCGTTGTTGTTGTTTAGCACCCAGGTCAGCCCTGATCGAACAAACTGAAAGTCGTTCCGGTCGTGACCATCTCGTATTCATATCTAGAACTACATTTTCAAATGTATTCTTCCCTTTTTTAAACGAGTGTAAGTTGAGGGAGATATGGCTGCTATTTCTAGCTGGTCGAGCGACTGTGTAGAGGTTGTTTCGCCAGTTCTACATGTGGGCGTTTAAATGTGTAGTAGCTGGGATTTCAAAGTGATATATACATTAATCTACTCCTTTCCAAAATTGTATCGAGCACACTTAGTTTTTATAAGAAAAAACTTAAACGCACTGAAGTGTATATGTGTTGTGTTTGTGTTCACATACATAGTCGTATTGCTACAGAAATGTATTTCTATAATGGTGGATTCTCCGTCCGTCTCGATGATGAGCATTCAGTTCGACCAGCTGGATTCGTGAAATTAACGTGTAGGCATAGACACGTGTATCCGTAACTCAATTCTTAGGCCGAATCCGCGTGACACAATGTGACAAGGCTGGACCTTTGAATTACAGGTATAACCCAGAGAGAGAGAGAGGAATCGACACCAGTATTGGACTGGTACTTTATCTACCATGAAAGGCAAAGTTAACCTTTGCGGGATTTGAGCTCAAATATCGCAAGGTATCCTATCCGACGCTCTAACAATTCTGCCTAAATAGTGAGTGAGAGAAATCAAAGTAAAAAGATCAAGATTATTTTCTTTTTATGTAATGTTTGTCTCCTATCTACTAATATGAAACTATCTATAAAGTTTGAAATAAAGAATTTTTACATTTTAAAACATGTCTTTTTAAATATCTTTTCTAACACGAACAATGTTATTATATTGACTCAAGATAGACAGTGTAAACTTTATAAAATAGAAATGTGAAAAGGCAAGTCTGACTGTGATACATTTTATATTCTGAAATATGTAAAGTTATGATGTTATTTTACGAGTTATTTACTGTCTTCACGGGAAGTATTGTTGTTGATTACAAGTTAATTTCTAAAACACAGTAAATATATGTTATGTTTACATTTGAAACCAATACCTACAGATAGACAGGTGTAGATAGACTTAGTATGCTGAATTAAAAAATAAAATATAGGATAGTGCTTAATATCTGCTCTATATTAAAAATAGAAATATACGTTGGTGTATTTGTTTGCGTTTATGAGTGTATATACATCTATATTTATATAAAATTACAGAGTACAATAGCCTATTTGGTTAATGTGAGCGATCAATGCTGAGAGTTCGTAAACAAACAAACTACAAAAAATCGTGTTTCTAAGACTGCATATAGTGATTTAAGTGCTGTTGATCGGTGATCGGAATTACATCGATCTAAACATATCAACAAAAATATATCATAACAAGAGGAAACAAATACTTAAAGAATATAAAATGAGAGTTTGGGCGAAGTACACCGATAAGATTGAATATACGTAGTTGTGTATATATTACAAATACTTGTGGCAGCAGGATTATATGGGAGAAGAAATGAAAATTTGTATATTTCCTAAAGCTATTTGCGACGTAATTGGGAGTGAGTCGCCAGGTAATCGAAACCAGCCAACGAATAGATTCACTGAGAACTTACCATTGCTCGATCTCACCTCTTCTAACCCCACCCCTTCTCACACGCTGGAAATGTAGACTGACATTTCCAGTAGTTTTGGCACCCTCCAACAATATTGTGCCTTCTAGAAAGTGACAAGCAGCTTTGATGCTACTAAGGAATGTTTGGATTAAGTCCACAGCGAAGCACGCTATTTTCTGTGTCGTTTCTGATGATACCCTGCCCTCGCGAGTTCAAATTCACTGCAGGCCGTCGCGAGTTCAAATTCACTGCAGGCCGTCGCGTGTTCAAATTCACTGCAGGCCTTCGGTTTTGCTTATGTGCAAGAACATTTATTTGATATATCAGAACTTGTGCAACATATACTGGTCAATGTTTGTCTCGTGTTTGAAAGGAATAGCTTTTTAAAATTTTTTTATTCCACTCTACTAAATCTCAATTTCAGCATGGTTTGATTTTTATCTACCTCCAGCTTATGACTTCTTTTTCTACATGATAATGATGGATCTCGGTCGGTTTCGACGATGAGTGTTCCAATTCTTCGATCAACGGAACAGCATACTCATTGAATTAGCATGTATGCTTGGAGCATTCCACAGACATGTGTGCCCTTAACATAACCCTCAGGCAGAATCAGCGTAACACAGTGGGACAAGGCTGGATCTTTGAATTACAGGCACAATCCATCCAAGGGGCTTCTGCACAGTTTCTGTTTGCTCAGATTCACTCACAAGGCTTGCCCAAGATGCCACGCAAGGGGTTCGAAACCAGGATCTTGTGATTGTGAAGTGAACTTCTAAACCATTAGGCCATACCTGTGGTAAATCCATGACAAAGTGTTCTCCGTTTCCTGCTGAATTTTACTTCCGTATTATAATACTTCTTTAGTTTAATGTTGGCCAATTATGACATTGTAGGTTTAGACACAAATCCACTACAGTCAAACTCAATCAGGAGTCCAGTCAGTGTACATCCTCCTTCATACCTTAAATTCCAAGCATTGCTTTAGTATGGCAATGTCACTCGTCAACTTAAGCACATTCTTTTGATCTACCCGCATTTAGCAGTCACCTGTACTACTTTCTAACCCTCTTCATCCTCTACATATGGTTCTTTTGCTGTTATCCATGAAAAAGTCCACAGAATCTACCTTGTTGCACTCGTGTATGTGTGTTATATATATATATATATATATAGTAATGTTGTAGGTGTTCAATATATATACTTTTATATTCATATATAACATATACCATATATGATATACAGTTTTATCACTGTATAGCATATATGGGTATATGTTATACAGTGATAAAACGTCTGATATAGAACTCAATACGTAATGTAGAGTCAACTAAATATATTTTATATCATAAAAGATGACCGTTACATATAAGTTTTGTCTTGCTGGCTCCTCTGACTGTCAGACTATATATACGAGGGTTGTACCAAAAGTAATGCAAAAGTGGGCATACCTTTTCTATTAACGGACATAGGTCGTTCAAATTGCACATGCTGGTAGAGTAACTCTTCTTCCTGTTCTTCATTGCAGGCAAATAATGGGTTCCAAGCAGAAGCAATGTGCCATCATTGAGTTTTTGATGAAGGAAGGGTGCAGGCTGTCTGACATCCACAGAAGGCTACAGGTAGTTTACGGAGATGACACCATTGATAAGAGTAATGTGCACAGATGGATGAAGAAGTTTAAAGAAGGGGGAAACCAGCATTGAAGACAAACCACATAGTGGGAGACCATCAACTGCGACCACTGACACGAATCGCCAGCGAGTGGACGAATTCATTCGCGCAGACAGACGAGTCACAATCCGTGAGCTTGCTGCACAACTGGACTGTGGTCACAATGCATTACAGAAGATGGCAGGAGTCTTTGGGTATCGGAATGTGTGTGCAAAGTGGGTACCCTGGCAGTTGACTCCCGATTTGAAGGAGAGAAGGGTGGAAGTCTGCTCTGATCTGGTGAAAGCATTTGAAGCCAATAAAGACATGTTTTTTGTCCGATCTGGTGACAGGGGATGAAATGTGGGTGTATCTTTATGATCCAGAAATGAAGGCTCAGTCCATGGAATGGTGTCACACATCTTCTCCAATGTCTAAGAAGTTCAAGAGCCAGCGATCAGCACAGAAAGTCATGGTGACTGTTTTTTGGGAGGACAAGGTTGTCATTCTCCTTGATTTTCTGGAACGTGGCTGTACTATGAACAGCGAGCGTTACATTGAGACACTGAAAAAGCTTAGAGAACCCATTAGTAGGAAAAGATTGAACAAGAATCAGAAAACGATCCACATTCACCATGCCAATGTGCAACCACACACATCTTTGGCAACAAATCAGGAAAACGGCAAATTGGGCTGGTCAGTGGTCCCCCATCCACCATACAGCCTGGATCTGGCAGCCTCTGACTTCCACCTGTTAGATCCAATGAAGGACAATGTTTGGGACAACGATTTGATGACACAGACGAGGTGAAAGTGGCTGTGAAGAAGTTGGTACAACAATGCACACCTGAATTTTTTCAAAGAGGATTCGAGAGTTTGGTTCAACGATGGCGCAAATACATAGCTTGTTATGGAGACTATGCTGATAAGTACTTTTGTATAAAGGAAGAGTTATTCTTCCAGCATGGGCAATTTGAATGACCCATGTCAGTTAATAAAAATGTTATGCCCACTTTTGCATTTCTTTCGGTACAGCCCTCATACATACATACATACATACATACATACATACATATAAATATATATATATATGTATATATATATATATATACATATATATATATATATATATATATAGTTCAGGTAGGTGTCCATCAAGGCTCAGTCCTCAGCCCCCTTCTGTTTATTATAGTCCTCCAGGCCATAACAGAGGA
>JAOPJM010001291.1:29508797-29519862 GCA_027124095.1 Muusoctopus leioderma
ATCAGTTAATGGTATTTACTGATTTATAATATAGGATTGATCGTCCTATCAGGCTTTGTGGGACATCTAGCGATAACTTGGTGCTGAGGAAGAGTAACAACTCTGAAACATGTACATTTTAAAGTCTGCAGTGAGAATTTTTTTTCTTTCTCCAAGACAAGCTCACAGCGATTGCCATTGCATGTTTGAATTACGCAAGCACGTTCGAAATGCTTTTAAGCATATTTATTTTCAACTACGCTGTCTCGTGTGCTTATATTTATTTAATTCTGGCTTGGCAAGCCCTGCACACAAATCATTTAATGGTATTTACTGATTTATAATATAGGATAGATCGTCCCATCAGGCTTTGTGGGACATCTAGCGGTAACTTGGTGCTGAGGAAGAGTAACAACTCTGAAACATGTACAACTTGTCCGATAGATGGCGCGCAATGCCTATGGTGTTTTTTAACACTTAAAGTCTACAGTGAGAATTTTTTTTTCTTTTCTCCATGACAAACTCACAGCGATTGCCGTTGCATGTTTGAATTACACAAGCATGTTCGAAATGCTTTTAAGCATATTTATATATATATATATGTATATGTATGTATGTATGTATATGTTTGTGTGTGCGTGTTTACATTTATCTCCATGAAGTCTTCATTGTTGACATTGCTTGTTTGTTTAACTTTTAAAGTCCTGTAAGACATGGCTCCACACGGTACTGCATCGTCAAATTAATATGAATCATTGAACTATATATATGGTGAAAGTAAACTATTTTTCTGTGAAAACACCTCAAGCACCTGTGTTTCTTACTTGTAAATTTCATAAAAATATGCTGCAAAAATCCATTTTTAGGTATTTTCTTCTCAATCATTACAGGACTTAAAAAATGTTCAACAGGATGTTAAGAGTTTAATCCCATGTAAAACAATGGGTTGGCAGTGAACTCACAAAATACACCAAAGTTGAATTCTTCAGCCGCAGAAAGCATACTTCCCTACAGAGCACAATGTTAGGCTCTCGCTAAACACCTAGATGGAGTATACAGCCAGCTGCTCAGAGCAGCAACAAACACCTCATGGAAAGCACACTTAACCAACAAACAACTACATGGTAACATTCCCAAGATAACTACAACTCTAACTAAACTCACGCTAAAGTTCAGTGGACACTCCTGGAGAAGTAAAGATGTACTATTTCACCAAGTGCTATTATGGGAACCAACATAAGGAAAAAGAAAGCAAGGAAGACCTGCAACGATGTATATTGAAGTGCTGGAATGCGGCACTCTCATCAACTGTGAATTTCTAACCGCGGTATTCATTCTGCCGCACTGTGGTCAGAGTTCAAATTCTGTTGAGGTCAGCTTTGCCTTTCATCCTTTCAGGGTAGATAAATAAAATACCAGTCTAGGGCGGTGGACTGGTGGAATCGTTAGTGTCAGTTTGGATACCTTGCAGTATTGTTCCGGCTCTTTGTGTTCTGAGTGGAAATTCCGCTGTGGCCTATTTAGGTGGTAGACTTAATCTATCGCCTAGTTTAACACCACCACCTGGCCTTTGGGTGCCTTTAATATAGTCGACTCCATTGCAAGCATTCGGACTAGGTGTTGGTCTAAGGATACTTTCCTCCCACCCGTCTCGGAGGTCCTGAAGAAAGGGTGATGGGCACTGCCCTTCCAACTAAGCAATAAAAGAAAGTTCTGAATTCAAATCTCACAAGAATCAACTTTGCTTTTCATTCCTCCAAGGTTGATAAAATAAATATCGATTTGTTTTGTCTTGGTAAGAAATTTTAGTAAGAAATTGTTCATTCATTCATACCTACCCTTCTGCAGACTTAGCTTTCTATCCAATAAAGGTTGGCTAATAACAATAAACAATCTATTGTAAAAGTATGTTTATTTTAAAATCACAGCTGGTGTATGAAGAAAGCTATGGGATAACAACAGTTTTGCTAATACAAGTCAAGCTTGGCTATGTTGTCTTAACCAACTTTCACTGGTTCAAAATTACAATAGAGAAAGTGAGGAAGAGAACTGGTGGAGTAAGTATATTAAGTATTGGCTAAGTTTAAAGCTGACTAGTCGCCCATTACATAAAGAACAGGTTTTCATTGTAAGCACAAGAGGTGGATGAAATCCAATTTACACAGCTGCTGCTTGCATCTCTTGATGTTACTTAGATCTTTTATACTCTTAGATTTATATTCTTAACATTACTTCTCATGGTGGCTGGATGGCAGAATCGGTAGAGAGTCAGATAAAATACCAAGAGATATTTGGTTATAGCCCTTTACATTCTGAGTTCAAATTCCAAGCAGGACCACTTTGCCTTTAAATTTTCCAAGGTTGATAAAATAAGTACCAGTCAATAAAATATCTACTGGGTTTGATATAATCGAATATACTCTAGAAGGTAGAGCCCCAGCATGGCCGCAGTCCAATGACTGAAACTAGTAAAAGAATAAAAGAATCCCTTTATTTAAATGATGTGAGTGTATGTGTGTAAGGCATTGAACTACTAGATTATGGATCATGCATTTATATCTGTTGCAAATGTTTTGTTATGTCTCTGAACAGGACCCTAAATTCTGCATAACTTGAAAATAGATATCAGGCCTTCTGGAAATGTTATCTTCTGGAAGATTCATCTGTTATACATTCAAAATTCTGAATTAGGAACTAAGTTCATGAAGAAGTTAATTCAATGTTATTAGTTATTGCTTCCTACCCAATATTGTACAGTTTGTCCTATACAATATTAAACAGGCCACTTAGTTCACTAGACTATTTGATTTTAAATTAAATTGTATTTTGGGAGGGTCATGCTGCCTATTGAAACACACGCACTAGTTGTATTTCACTTCAGTTTTATCATCAATTAATTAGACAATTAATTCATTGGTTGGTTACTTGTTTTGTCAATGTTCTTTTGTCACAGTCTGTGACCTTATCATGACAATGTGCACCTCCTCTGTGCTCCCACGGACTCCTTGTTTATTCATTTGTGCTCTGAGAGCAAAGATAAGGTCACAGGCTGTGATGAAAGAACTTTGACAAAGCAATAATCAATTAATTAATTAATTAATTGAAAATAAAACTGAAGTGAAATACAACCAGTGCATGTATTTTAATTGGCAGCATGACCCTCCCAAAATACAACAATATCTGTTTCAACACACAATTTCATATAAAAAATCTTGCAGAGCAAATACAAAAATGAAATAAATTTTGTGTATTTCAGGAAAAAGAAACTATAGTAAACTTGATATTGGAAATTGTTGAGTTGTAACAGCTGCATGTTAAAGGTGTTGGAGTATTGACATACAGTAGTTGTGCTGTACTTGTAGCTACATAAGACAGACACAGTATTCATATAGCCTCACCAGTCACAAAAGCTGAATTTATTTGTTGATTCTTCATATTTGAGTGGTTTAGTGTTCAGCTATAATAAATATCATCTGTTTTGATTTCTATTGTTTGGTCATAGTGCAATGTATGGTGAAATATTTTCTTCGTTGTTCTGACAGTTAGCTTAGCAATCAATCTTAATAAAGCACAAGAATGTTGTTTCTTTTTCCCTCTGAAATAGAACCTTTCCTGAAAGCCCTGTTGAGTTATTGTTTTGGGGGAGATTTAAAAAAAGTGAAAATGAGAGTGAATATCTGCAAAGTTTTCTGGTCATTCGAGACTAGATGGTAGGGATAGCTTGGTGAGAATACTGCTGTCAATTCAATTTGAATTATTCCTGGTTGAGGTATACCTTAAGAACAAAGGAACCTGTTTGTGGCCACTCGACCTGCTAGAAATAGCAGCCAAATCTCTTTCAAATTACACCCTATTATCTTAAGAAAGAGAAGGACACATTGAATAATGCAGTCTTAGATACACTATGCCTGAAAAAAAAAGGATGGGTTGATCATGACTGGAATACCTTTGATCATAAAAGTCTGCTCGATCAGAGTTGACCTGGGGCTAAACAACAATAGCAACTTGAATTTCTGCAGGTTAGTAAATGGAGGGGGAGGGGGTAGCAAGAAGGAACTCCTGATGGATGTAGGTCTAGAGGAAAAGTATTGGATAATGTGTATAGTATGGGGTCTGGGGGTGAGACTCCATCAGACATAATAGTGAAAGTAATGAGAGGTAGATCTATGAA
The DNA here is from genome assembly GCA_027124095.1 of Muusoctopus leioderma. NCBI lineage: Eukaryota > Metazoa > Mollusca > Cephalopoda > Octopoda > Octopodidae > Muusoctopus > Muusoctopus leioderma. The sequence continues at coordinate 29,512,948 of JAOPJM010001291.1, forward strand.
GTTACTTTATGTAGGGACAATAAATAACAAGTCAGAAAGTTTAGAGAGTTTACTTATTTTTATTTATATTTTATATCACATTATGTGAACAATAGCATCTTTGATTACAGGTTTCATGCTAATGTTTACCGCCCCTCCCAGATATATGTCTATGAAACATATCCTCATTAATGCTTGCATGGGTTGGATGTGTCTCACAACATTTCCTTGCCATCTGTCACGTTCCTTCATCATCTGGTACACACAGCAACAAAGAAAGTCACTGATCTTCTTTATTGTTGTATATCATGATTAGGGGAGGGGGGGGGGGGGTTTATGAATAGATGGCGTTTCTATCACCAACCATTTTAAAACATGGACTAGGTGCATTTTGCCATGCCACTGGCACTGGAGATGTTGTCTGCAGCAGAAATAAAGAGTCCCCTCTACCCTGTATCTACTTTTCTATTCCGAGTTACTACTTTCCTAGACCAGTTGCCTGTGTTGGAGGCTTGTGGAGTCCATGTCTCTTACGTTTGTTGATATCCACTTTTTGGAGGGAATCGACAAATAAACAGAAACTGTGTGTGTGTGTGTGTGTGTGTGTATCATTCACTGAGGTATATACATCAGCAGAGGATGTAAACAGTGAAAAACCAGTGCTTTTCAAACGAAGTCCTTTGCAAAGAACAGTCCTTTGCACCAAGTTACAGACATTCTCTTGTCACTCTTGCGGTCAGAAATACAGCGAACCAGTGATTGGGCCGTTGGAAACCTATAACCAACTACACTAGGGGACCACATATTAGATAGAGGGGACAGTAAAAGGCTGGCTGGCATCAAAATCTTCCTGTGTTGTGTTCGTAGGTGGTATCCCTTATCTGGGACATGACCTGCTGGGATACTTTCTCATGCAGTAACATGGCGAAATCAATGTCAGACCCAGGCTTCGTTGCCTGACAGGCTGAAGATAAAAAGCTGATATGCTCTCCAAGTTTCTCGTTGAACCCATAGCAGTGGGATTAGCTGGCATCCTGGGCCCCCAAACCACCTCCCTACTCAGTTCAATCTGGATGGAGATGGCCTTTTGCAAGAATGTGCCCCATGAGTTGGACTGGCTGTTTCAGCGCATCTCCCTCACCATCCTTCGGGGTAACACATTTGCCATTCTCACCACTGCGCCGATAAAACATTAATGTTGTATAATACTACCACAGGAAGAGGTCATTGATTTTATTGCTACCACACTGTTGTTCACCAACTGTGATGTAAAAGAAAGCAACAGGGATTGGGAGGCATTTCTGTTGCTTGTATTTCATTATTTGTGGCTAGCCATCCACCACATAATGGGTGGGTGGGTGTGTGTATGTGTAAGACCTATGGGGAGCTACACAGCTGTATCAGCAAACATCTGGTAGTAAAGTAGTTATTTATGAGAAATGATCAGGTGCCTACAGCAAGAATGAGGGGGACAGGCAGTCCTTGTAAAGTGTTTCCATGATAGGCTGTTTATGGTTAGGGGGCTGTAAAGGAAGAAAGCTATTAAATGTTTGATTTGATATCTCTCCCACACTCTGTATTTATTTCTCACATTTTACCTGTATCTCTCTCTTTCTTTCTCTCTCTCACATGCACACACACAGACTGCCTGTAACTCTCTGTTTCTCACACACATTCTCTCTCTCTCTCTCTCTCTCTCTCTCCCCAATTCAAGTCAATATTCATATTCAATATCATAACATTTTTTTCTTGCTCCTATCTAGGGCTCCCAGTTATACTTGGCTTAATCAATCTAGCTGGTAAAAGCTACCACACCCATTTCATGGTCGTGGGGTTTGCATTAACCCCCCCAGCAAACTATTAAAAAATACAATTATTGATCTGACAATTTATATGAATTTTTGATTTGCAGAACCTGTCAACCTATGTATTATAAATAAATGATGATCATCATCATCAATCAGAAGATCACCGATCCTCCAAATTGAACCAAGGAAACTATGTTTCCATTGGTCTTTTCCATTGCTGATACTATCTGTCAGTTACAGCTCCTGGCAGAAGTGTCACTGTTTTTATCAGTCACAGGAGGTGGGATTTGAACTCAGAATGCAAAGAGCTGGAACAGATACCACAAGGCATTCCGTCCAATGTTTTAATGATTTTGCCAATCCACTGCTCCTGGTCTGGTACTTTATTTATCGAGCCCGAAAGGATGAAAGGTAAAGTTGACCTCGGTGGGATTTGAACTCGGAGCGCAGAGAGTTGAACAAAATACCGCAAAGCATTCCTTCTGACACCCTAATGACCCTGCCAGTCTGCCACCCTTAAATAAATACAATATATTTATTATATAATAAATATTAATGTTTAAGACCTTTTTCATCACATTTTTTTAAGGTTTCTCTTTCAACATCTTCAATAAATTAAATATTCTCATGCGTCTGTGTGTCTGTCTCTGTTCTTATGTCAGTTTCTGAATATATGTATGTGCATACATGTATATCTTTGTATGTGCATACATGTATATCTTTGTGTGTGCATACATGTATATCTTTGTGTGTGTATTGCATGTGTCTGCCTGTAGAATGAATCCTTTTAATATGGACAATAATTTATCTCTACTTTCAATTCCTTTCACAGATTTACAGTTGGTCTTCAAACAAAGATGGAGGAACAACTGGACAGCCTGGAGGACTGGGTGGCTGTGAAACACAACCCTTTCTCTGAAGGTCATCTGCCTCCAAAACTCATCTTCATCATTGGCTGGAATGAGGTGGAGAAAAAAATAGCCGTCACTAGTCGGCAACACAATCGAGTTGCCAGTGACCTCGCTGAAAGTGGCAACCGTACTGGACTATTCACTTTTAGTGAGATCCGAGCTGTTCATGAACTGCTCTGTCTCATACATGGCTGCCTCGCGCCATATTTGCCTGACATACCTATTGAACCTCGTGGCCTCTGGACATTCATTAGTCCGATGAACACACCTGACAATATTGATGAAATCTGCAAGAACCTTGAACGATATTTCAAGATCGTATTAGAGATTTGCAATGAGCGTCTTCTTATATCAACTCTCTTTGAAGAATTCACTGCTGATGACTATTTTGAAAATTTTTCCGAGATCCATCGCCGTAGCTATGAGGAGGCAGTGGCTGTAGCAGAAGAACAGCTGGAGAATGTGCTGTTCTTGCGAGAAAGTTCCGTCACCATGTCCGAGAAAGAAGACATGTATAATTTGGAAGATGATGCCATTGCTAAGCTGAACATTAATTTAGCAAGTTTTTATAATTTTCAAATACAGCCATTTTTGGACATGAGAGAACTCGCGTTTACCAAATTGCGTGAGGCTCGCAGAAAGCTGCAGGATATAGACACTGGTGAACGGATCAAAGCTGAATATAGGAAAATATTCACTGAATGGCAGGGACATTATGAAAGAGCATTGGATAATATCCAAGAACTTTATATAAAATATTACAAGATTACATGTAATAATCTTCAAGGTGAGTTTTCTTTACATTGTAAATAATGTTGTTTTCATATTATTTTCTTTCTTTTTACTTCTCAAAATTTGTGAAAAGTTTTCTGTAGGGTCTTTTATTCAGTTTCACTGAAGTCTGTTTATTTATCTTTTTATGTCTGTTGTTGTTGTTGTTGTTCAGCCCATGGTCAACCCTGATTGAGCAGACCTATGATCAAAGGCATTCCAGATGTGACCAACCTGTCTTCTTACTATGTGTAGGGGACCCAGGACGACATTATCCAACATGTCCTTTTTTTAAATGATAGGGTGTAATTTACGGGAGATTTGGCAACTATTTCTAGCAGGTCGAGCAACCGCATAGAGTCTCCCTTGTCGGATGCTGTGATTGTGGGTCAGTAGAGCACCACTGAAAAAGAATTTGTATTAAGGTGTTGAATGGCTATGCTGGAGTAGTTTCTCCATTGATTATCCAGGCACACTGGAGGAGTTGAACCCAGCTCTGCCTACTGACTAACTTCATAGACCTGCTTCTCATTATTTTCTCAGTGTTTGATAGAGTCTCACCTCCAGACCTCGTACTAAACACATTATCCAATACTTTCCTTATAGAACTACATCCTTCAGGAGTTCTCTTCTTGCTATGTTTCCTTCCAATTACTAACCTGCAGAAATCCAAGTTGTTGTTTAGCCCCAGGTTAATCCTCATCAAACAGACCTATGTATAGTCAAAGGCATTCCAGCTATGACCAACCTGTTTTGTTTTTTCAAGCATAATGACAAGGTCCATGACTATGCTATGCAATATGTCCTTCCCTTGAATTGAGGGATATTTGGCTGCTATTTCTAGCCGGTCGAGCAACTTATCCTTACCATCCAGACTAGAATAACATGAAAACTTTACAAATATTGACTCATATTTTCCCCTAAAAAAAACCGAAACAACAACTCCACAACAGGGCTTTTATGAAACATTCTATTTAGGAAAGAACCAGGGACTTATCTCAGTCCCGCCAGATAAAAAAAACAACAGTGTGCAGCTGCTGCTTTACAACTGTGGACACTACCACCCTACAGTACCCACCTAGAGCTAGGTGGATAAGCTATTTGAGAGTTAAGTGTGTTAGCCATGAACCTAATGCAGTGGTGTTGGCAGGATTTGAACTTATGATTTTGTAGATTGTTATCTGGCTTCCTATTGATTCAGCCAATAATTCTCTCAAGGTGGCTACAAAAGTACGAGTTCAATCCTTGCTACAGCTAGTCTGTTGAGCACAACAGTAAAAAGAGATAGACATTGTTATTTAAGAAATGTTTACTCAACCAATTCATAAGAAAATAGCCACATTTTTTAAAAGCCATCTCAGCTACCAGGTGGCATTGGTTAAGTATTAGTTAGGATTTAATTAGCCTTAACCCTTTTGATACAGACCTATCTGAAACTGCTCCTGGTTTTATGATTTAAAAAAAACCCATTTGTTTTAACATGTTCATATTTGAATTTAAACCTTCCATTAGAATTTTGTGTAAAACTTTTTGTTAAGTTATGTTGCAAACACCAACTTAATAATGAGAAAATTATTTTACCAAATCCCTCCAAATTCTTGATTATTTTCAAAATTAATTGAAAATCATGTGCAGTGTATTAGATATATGGTAACAAAAGGGTTAAAGTTGTTACCAACTTGTCTGTACTGGAGAATTAATATTTAGAATATATAGTTCAAGCACTTAAGACAGTAAAAATTTAGACATTTAGACAGTCTGTCAACTTTGCCTTTCATCCTTCCGGGGTCGATAAAATAAAGTACCAGTCAAGTACTGGGGAATTGTTGGCCTTGTGCCTAAATTAGAAACAATTATTGTTTGAGGATTCGAAAATTGCGCTTCCCAATTTCTTAGTCATCCCATACGCTTTAGGTCTAGGATTGGGGTTACAACAGTTACTATTTTCTTCAGCTAGGAATCCTGTCTTAATATTATTATCATTAGTGGTATTAATCATACAGGTTATTATACTATGATTATGAGGTATATTCTGATTATTTACAATCCATATTTGATAAGCCAGGTTTACTCCCTAGGTTACCCTCGACAGGTTTATTCTGTGATGGGATATCTCTTTCATGATTGGGTTTATCATGTATGGATGGGTTATTGTTTAGTTCCTACCTAGTTACTGTGTTAGTTGGCTTTTTATTAGTATCATGATAAGTATTCAAGTTTATATTATGTCCAATATCATTGTTATTGCTAGCTAATCCCAAATCTATGTAGGTATTATATCCATTGGTACTATTATTCTCAACTATATTTCTAGAGTCATTATTCATGTTTGAGCTCGGGATACCAGTATGTCAGTTATTGTTACAGGTGCTATTATCATAATTGTTCAGGATATCTGCTATGATTATCACTATTAGTGCTATTTTTATAATTATGGATTACAGCATTGTCATCATAAGTATTTATAACATTGCCAATTTCTTCCTCTTTACTACTAAAATATCAGTTTTTATGCTGATATTTACCATTAATGTTATTATTGATGTTATAAGGGTGTACATGGTTTTTGTGCTTTATCTATATTCAATTTGTAGTTATTAGAGGCAGCTATATCAGAGGTATTGTGAAGTAAGAGAGTTTAACGGTATAAGTGTTGAATTTATGCTGTTAAGGGAAAGTTTTTTATTGAGCTTTGAGAAAAATAATTTGGGTATTTGGGTTTTCATATCTAAGCTGGATTAAACCGGGTTACCTTTCTATTTTTATTCTTCATAATTGTGCGTTATTATTGTTGTTGATACTACTACAACCCTTCATCTCTAATAACTTTCAACATAAATACTACAATAGAATATTTCCTGGATATTACCATGGACCTATCTGCTAGATTATATTACTCTTATCACAAACCTAATGAGAACCTGCATTGCATACATAGATATTTCAATCACCCAAAATCTATCATCAACAGCATAGCCAAAAATTTACGTATATCTAAAATAATGACCAACGAGAAAATATTTCATGAAAACATATGGTACTATAATGAGGCCTTGAAAAGAAGTGGATATATGGAATAGATTATTATTAGGAAGATAGAATGCAGATTATCTTTTCAAAGTTACATATTTGAATTTGTAAAATTTGTAAAATTTAGTATCAAATCCTGTATGTATAGTGCTCAACCGGTATGTATAACGATACCAGATATTCAAGTAATTCGCTCTAGAAAATCGACACATTGTTTTGTTTTATATTGAGCTCTCTTATCAAATGTATGTATAAATCTTTATACGCTGTTTGGATTTTTTTTGTTAAAATATATAATTGTCTCCTGGTATCGTTATACATACCGGTTGAGCACTATGTATACAGGATTTGATACTAAATTTTACAAATTCAAATATGTAACTTTGAAAAGATAATCTGCATTCTATCTTCCGTGG